>VZRJ01009091.1:832609-880109 GCA_013397565.1 Ptilonorhynchus violaceus | reverse complement strand
TCCATCAATCCATCCCTCCATCACCCATCCATCCACCCACCCACCNCGGAGCCTTTGGGGGATAAAGATCCTGGAATTTTTTGGAGAGCTGATCAAAACATGCTTGGATTTCATTTGATTCCACCCCCAAAAAATCGATATTTGTCAGCTCAAAGCCAAACTCTCCCCCTTTGCTCCCACACAATTTGTATTTCTGTGCTCATTCCTTCCCCTCTTTTGCAATGCCAATCCCAGAACTTCCATGGAAAGCAGACTTTTTTACAAACATCTTACCAGGAATCCCATTCTTCACCTAGAAATTGTCTTGAGGGATTATTGCCTTTTCCGGGAATGAATTTTCCAGGCTTTTCTTGGTGTGGCAGTTCAAGTGCCCGAGGAGCTGGCAGAGCCACGGCGCTCCAGAGCACACATCCCACAACTCCCAGTATCCTGCTTGGAAGAGGAGAACAGCCTGAGGCTGCCTTGGCCTGTCCAACCCTGCTTGAGGTCACGGTCCCTCGTGTTCATCCTCATCCCTGGAAAGCACATGGATATTGTCTTCCATCCTGACTTCCAAGCCAAGCTTCGGCTTCCCAGCCCATCCCACACTTCCCTGTGTGGAGCCTCAGCAACCAACTGGATCCCAGCTTTTCTCCTCTGCTGATGGGGATGAAGAGCCAATGTTCCCTCCTTGGAACCACATTCCTAAACAACCCCACATTCCCCCTGGTGCTTCCCGCTGGCTCCGGCGAGACCTCTTGTCTGCTTCCCGCCGTGTCCTTGCCGGGGAGAGGGAAAGTGCTCGGAAAGTTGTTTCCCAGGGCACCCAGCTGGCTGTGGCAGCGTCCTCGGGCTTGGAACAATGCTTGGAAGGGAAGATGGGGAAAAAATAACCCGGGATGATGGCGTACGGACTTATCCAAGCAGCAGCAGCACATAGTTTGTGGTGGAAGTGTCCTGGAGTTATTTCCTACAGAAATCTGGATCGGGTTAGGCAGCCCCGCTCGCGGGCTGGGATCTTCCCAGCTCCGAGTCCTTGTGCTGGACTTCCATTCGTTTGCCACCAGCTTTCCTCTCCAGGCTTTGCTTCTCCCAAAGGAGATCTATTGGTCTCCTCCCCGGCTGGTTTTCCAAGGGATGTTCCCAAAAATGCATCTACTGGAGCTGAGATTCCATGCACGTGAGGATGCCATGGAATTCCCCATGTGGACACGCAGGGCTGGAGTCCCCCAAGGCTTTGCTCTTCCCATCCATCACATCCCCGTGTTGGATTTCAGGATCAAGTCAGGGACTGTGCCAGTGGTTTTGGAGGCTGCAGCTGGGTGAGATGGAGCTCCTGGAGAGGGTTTGTCCAGCAAAAACCAGGACACGCCTGGCTTGGACCTCTCCAGTGCCACCAGAGCGTGACAAGGAAAGCAAACAGGAACTGAGCCTGGATATTTCTCCACAGACTCCCAGTGTTTCGTGGGGAAAACAGGGAAGGTAAGAACTGAGTTCACGTTTGTCAGCACTTCTGATATCTCTTAGGATGTGAATTATCTCCATTTTAGAACAAATCCACCCTTGGAGAAACCTTCATCATCCACAAGAAAAGCACCTGGGATGACACCACAATTCCTTCCCGTTGCACCTTCATGTTGCCCAGCTAATCCCCCTCTCCACAGCTCCATCAGCTCCTGCTCCCGACACCAGGCTCCACATTTTGGGACCCCACTGCCCGGCTTGAAGCAGCCCTGCTTTTCCCAGGCCACGTCACTGCTGCTCCCTCCAAAGCCGACCCTTCCGGAGCATCTGGAAGCCGAGCGCACAGAAGTCGGGCGGCGAAAACCACAAGGCATTTTTATCCCCCAGCAGAACCTTCTGTGTTTATTTCTGTAGTTACAGCAACCCCGGACCAGGAGCGCCATGGCTTCCAAGGAATGTCTGAGAAAATTGTCAGTGAGGCTGGAGGACTGGTTGGGATGTGCTCTCTGGAGGGAGGGATGTGGGTACCCCCAAAAGGCAGGGCTGGAGGACAATCCCCGGCTCTGTGCTGCTGTTCCTCCCGTGCCACCTCATTTTGGTCACTGTCAAGGCAAGATTTGGGGTTAAATCCTTCAAATCCTCCTTGTACCCAGATCCCTGAGCCAATCCTTATCTCCGAGGGGGCGTCTCCACACGTGACCCGCTTGCAGATCCGTGCAAACTCCGGGCGAGCACAAACCAGCCCACGAGTGATTCCCATCAGCTTTGCCTGTGTGCTGAAGCAAGTTGGAATCACAAACCAAATTGTTTATTAAACCAATTTCGTTAGAATGTGCAACTTCTGGAAGCAGCGCTCCAGTTTTTCCCTCCCCTCTCCTACAATCCCGAAGCTCTCGGAGGGGGAATCCAGCGCTGCAGCTGCCGAGATTTCTAAACCCACACATCAAACTCATGTTTGCTCTGTTTCTGTTTATCATTTCCATAAGCCATCCCGGTAGGAATTGCACATTCCTCGTTGCTAATTTTATCGGAGGAGGATCGCACGGCTCCCCGGGCTGACATCGGGAATGCTCCTATGGAAAGGGCGCCGCGTTTTCCTGCCAGCGCCGTGCGTGCGCCGAGCGGCTCTTCCTGAGAGGAATTGCGAATGGATTTTTGTCGAGCTGTTGGGTTTGTTTGGAGTTTTCCCCCCCTGGCTGGTGGCTGAGCAAGCAGCTGGCACGGCCCCAGCGCCGATGATTCACCGTGACCGGGCAAAGGCAGATCCGGCTCCTTCCCGGCCTGTCTGGTTGTGACCAGAAGTTTGGGTTCAGGTCTGGAGGTTTTGGGGATGGGCACCAGCTTTGGGCTGGTCTGGGGCAGCACGAGGTGGTTGGGAAGGAAAATGCACAAAATCCCGTTTTGCTACTGCTACAACATGGTTATGGTGGGATTCAGGAGGGATCATGGAATCACGGAGCGGTTTGGGTGGGAAGGGACCTTAAAGCTCAGCTCATTCCAGTGGGACACCTTCCACTAGCCCAGGTTGCTCCAAGCCCCATCCAACCTGGCCTTGGACACTTCCAGGGATGGGGCAGCCACAGCTTCTCTGGGCAATCTGTGCCAGGGCCCCACCACCCTCACAGGGAACAATTCCTTCCCAATATCCCATCTATCCCTGCCCCCTGGCAGTGAGAAGCCGTTCCCCCTTGTCCTATCCCTCCATCCCTTGTCCTAAGTCCCTCTCCAGCTCTCCTGGAGCCCCTTTAGGCACTGGAAGGGGCTCTGAGGTCTCCCTGGATCCTTCTCTTCTCCAGGTGAACACCCCCAGCTCTCCCAGCCTGGCTCCAGAGCAGAGGGGCTCCAGCCCTCAGAGCAGCTCTGTGGCCTCCTCTGGATTCGCTCCAGCAGCTCCACGTCCTTCCCATGCTGGGGATCCCAGAGCTGGACACACACTCCAGGATGGATTTGCCATCAGCACTGAGGTCCTTTTCCAGCCTAAAACAAGGTTCAGTTGCAGAAACTCTCCCAAAAGTCGTGTGAAAATCCCAGGTTTGTCATCAGCACCTCTGCCCTGGCACCCACACGGGATCCCCTCAAGGAGCTGCTGTGTCCTGCTGCAAGGAAGGAATCATTTCTTTGGGCTAAGGAATAAATTGTGGGGGCGAGGAGCAAAATGAGCCCCAGGCTCCATTGAAGGCATTCCTGAGCCAACCCTTCCAGTGGTTAACGAGCCTCACCAATTAACTCACCCTCCTCATTGCCACTTCCTATTTGTTCACTGATCAGATTTTACCTCTCAGCCCTCCATGGCCAAATTTCCCTTCCCATGGAGGAAGCGAGGCTGTGATTTGGATAAACCCTTTCCTACACATTGGGAAGGAGAGAACTGGAGCTCCCAGAGCCTCATTCCAAGAATTCTCCTTGCTCTGTCCTGAACTGCTGCCAATTTTGCAGCTCCTCCACTGGGGCTGTAAATATTGGCACTGCTGGAGCCCAAAAGCTGTCACAGCTCCAGGATGTTCCTGCTGCTCCCGGTTCACATTCCTTGCTTTTTCACCCCAAAATCAGATTTACATTGGCAGAGCCATGAGACCAGGCAGCCTTTTTTAGTTATTATCCTTATTTTACTGGGGAGATAAGGATGCATGGCCATCAAAATTGAGGACATCTGGAAGTGTCCAAGGCCAGGTTGGATGGGGCTTGGAGCAACCTGGGATAGTGGAAGGTGTCCCTGCCCACGGCAGGGGGGGGAATGGGATGAGCTTTAAGATCCCTTCCAACCCAAGCTCCCAAGGATTCTATGACAGATCTTCCCAAAACCTGGCAAATCCCAGAAAGAGAACCTCCTACATCTCATCCCTGCCCTTTGGAAAGCCAACTGTAGGTGCTGGGGGTCCCAGGGTTCCTTGGGAAGCTGCTGGCATCCCACAGAAACCACATCAGACCGGACACCGTGGGATCCAAACTCTTTGGCACAGCCCAGACCAAAGTTTGGCACGGCCTTTAAATAGTCCAGCGGGGACAGAGACTTCCAAATCCAGCTGGAAAAGGGGCTGGAGGCTTTGGATTCCCACCGAAGGGTATAAATCCATCTCTTCACACCAGCAAAGGGGCTTTCCCTGCGTCACCCAAGGATGGGGACAAAACCACACCCTTTGAGCCCTTTTCCTGTGTTGATCCCACACAGCCAGAAGTTCCTTGGATCCTCAAATCCTCCTGCATCTCCGTGAGTGCCACTCACGCACTTTTATTAATTTATTTGGCCTTTCATCCCCTCCTTCTCCTCTTTCCCTCGCTGGCGTGAAGCCCCTGCCTTCTATTTTCATCTTTAGGGATCGGATCTGCCATGAAAGACACCGGGTGGGACCTCACAGGAGCAACCCCACGATCCCAGAAAGGGGAGAGGGAAAAATAAACATCCATCTCACTCCATGCCAATGGCTGGGCCGGGAGTGGTTCTCATGGAGGAGGGAAAAGCCAAGCAGGGCCGTGCCAGCTGCGTGCTGAGAGCGAGATTTCCACCACTTGCTATTTTGGGGGGATTTTGTGATGAAAAACAAGGCTGGTGGTGCAGATCCCGGTGATTTACAGGGAGTTTTCCTTCAGCAAGGACTTTCCATGAGGCCGGACTGGGGGATGCCAGGGAAAAGGGCTTGGAGGGGGTTTGGGAAGAGGAGCTGGCAGGGAATTGGAAACAGATGCTCCCAAAACACCTTCAGTCCAGGCCAAAAAGGGCCACCTTATGCCAGGGTTTGGGGCACAGGATGGGGCACACGGTGCCTCCAGGTGCCCCGAGGTGCAGCTACGGCCACCAACCCCATTTGCAGTGTCCCTGAGCCCGCTGGACCCCAAAATAACAGGATGGATGCAGCTGGATGAAGCTCTGCAGAGCTTTTGTACCTCATTAGGGTAAAAAATGACCCAGGCTAATCTTTTATCCTCTGTGTTGATGCCTCAGCTCTCCCTCTTCTCTCTAGGAAAGTATTTGGGATGTATTTGGGAAAACAGAACCGCTTGCAAAGGCTGCTCAGNCCCTGCCAGCCCCTCGTGCCCCTTCAGACAGGGAGCCAAGCCCTTTCCCCCTGCCAAATCCCCCTGCCTGGTTCCTTGGGCTCATTTAGCAAAGGACTCTCCCCCTGGAGCAGAGCCCCCGGCACGAGGACAGCGATCCCAGCACCAGCTGGGAATTTTGCAGGAGCAACCGGAACGGGGATGGGGAAAAACATAAAAAACCCCAAAGAAAAACCTCGATGTGGGGATTTTTAATTTTTGCTTGGAGAGGATGATTCCCTCCTCCCAAAGAAACCCTGGCAGGGCTGGAGCTCAGNATGGCCACCAACCCCATTTGCAGTGTCCCTGAGCCCGCTGGACCCCAAAATAACAGGATGGATGCAGCTGGATGAAGCTCTGCAGAGCTTTTGTACCTCATTAGGGTAAAAAATGACCCAGGCTAATCTTTTATCCTCTGTTTTGATGCCTCAGCTCTCCCTCTTCTCTCTAGGAAAGTATTTGGGATGTATTTGGGAAAACAGAACCGCTTGCAAAGGCTGCTCAGAGGAAGCAAATGCCCTGAGCTGTTGGGGAAGAGAATCCCACTGAGCTTCCCATGGGACCCTGATCCCCATAGGGATGGTCCCAACCCCCAGGCTCTGGGTGTGGTGTCACCAGGGAAACCCCAAATGACATCTCCAGAGTTCCCCATCCCACGTTCCTGGGAGATATTCGGGGTAGAGATGGGAATCCCCACGAAACCATAAGCAATGTGCCCCAGTGTCCCCCATCCCACTTTCGTGGGAAATATTTGGGACAGAGGTGGGGAAAGGTGGCAGCAGTGTGGGTGTGGGTTTATTCTGCAGTGCTGGGTTGATCCTGGCTGAGGATACAGGGAATGGGGAAAATGAAACATCATGGTGGTGCAGCCTTCCCAGCCTGCTCCCGGCTCCCCGTGAGCTCCTGGATTTGGGCTGGGAGCCGCGGGCTCGCCGGAGGTCTGTGGCGGGCACGTTGGTGGTCTGCCCCGAGCCAAGGGCTGGCGTGGCTCCGGCTTCACCTCGGCTTTTCCAGCTGGGAAATGTCGTTAACGGGAGCTGAAAATCCATGGCACCGTTCCCTGCCATGCTTTTTCCACCGTGCCGGAGCCGGAGCTGGAGGGGGTGGGATGGAGGTGCCAGGGATGAGTCCAGGTGGAGGGTGGAGGGTTTGGGATGGAGGGAGGGGGGAAGGAGAAGGGGAATGTGGGAAGGCAGTTAAGGAATGGGCATGGAGGGGGAGGCACAGGCTCTCCACATGCTGGGTCCATCAAGGGCAATTCAGGGAATGGGAAATTGGGACATCCTGGGTTTATCTCATGGAAGAAGAGCCCTGTCTCAAGGACAAAATCAGCTCAGGTCAGCATGAGTGTCCTGTTCCCTTCCCAAAGGATGCTGCAGGCAGGAGGGGGATGCAGAATCTTGGGGAGCATCCCCACCCCAGGGATGCAGAATTTTGGGGAGCGTCCACACGCAGGGATGCAGGAGCTCAGGTAACATCCCTACCCGAGGGATACAGAACTTTGGGGAGTATTTTCACCCCAGGGATGTGGAATTTTGAGGAGCTTCCACACCCAGGGATGCAGTACCTTGGGGAGCATCCCTACCCGAGGGATACAGAAATTCAGGGATTACTTTCACCCCAGGGATGCAGCATTTTGGGGAGTATCCTCACCTCAGGCATGAAGACTTTCGGGGGAGCATCTTTCTTTGATGGATGCAGAATTTTGGGGAGTATCCCTACCCCAGGAATGCATCAGCTCGGGGAATATCCCCACCCCAGGGATGCAGAATCCTGGGGAGCATCCGTATGCCAGGGATTCTTGGTGAGCATCCTTTTCCCAGAGACGTTGCACTTTGGGGGAGCATCCCTACCCCAGGGATACAGAATTTTGGAGAGCATCCCAGGGACTCTTGGAGAGCATCCCTACCCCAGGGATGATGCTGTTTGGGGGCCATCCTCACCTCAGGGATGCAGAATTTTGAGGAGCATCCCAGGGATTCTCGGGGACCATCCTCTTGCCAGGAATGCTGCACTTTGGGCAGCATCCTCACCTCAGGGATGCAGAATTTTGAGGAGCATCCCAGGGATTCTCGGGGACCATCCTCTTGCCAGGAATGCCGCACTTTGGGCAGCATCCTCACCCCAGGGATGCAGAATTCTGGGGAGCATCCCAGAGATTCTCAGCCCCGGGCTCCCCATGAGGCCCTCAGCCCCCGCAGCAGCCGCCTTGGCCCCGCGTCCCACCGATCCCGAGTTCCTGCCCTCGGGAGCAGCCTGGCACAACGGCTCTTTGTGGGAGCGGCTTTCAAGCGAGGCCAGGGAACGGCCGCGCTCCCGGGAGCGGGGAAAGGCCACTGGAAGAGACGGAAAGTTGCTGTTGGACGAGGTTCAGAGGCCGGGGCTCGGCGGGAGGGAGCCGGGGGAGGAAAGCAAACAGCGGAAAGTGCTGACTCCGAAAGGCATCCCGGGCATCCCACAGCAGCACCCCCGGCACGGCCAGCCCGGGGGGGGGGGCAATGGGCACCACAAGCGTCCAAACGCCTCCCAGCAGCCCGAGGTCTCCAGGTTTTCCCGGTGTAATGTGCTCGCTGTGTCTGGGAACCGTTTGGCCGCGAACGGGATGTGTGGAAGGGTGTGCACATCCCACATGGAATCACAGAATGGTTAGATTGGAAGGCTCCAGGAAGGAGCCAAGCTCATCACCTGCTGCTCAGCACCTCATCCACCTCCTTCCACCTCTCCGTGTCCATCCTTCTGCTGCTTTCCCTTAAATCCATCCTTCCACCACCTCCTTCCACCTCGCTGGTCCTGCCTCAGGGATTTCTGGAGAGCCCTTCCCTCGGCTCAGCCCGCAGTAATTTCGGTTCCAGTTCAAATGTCTCACTTCAGGACACCGACCTGAAAAGTCCCTTTTCCTCACTGGTCTCCACTTGGAGCAGCAGCTCGCGCTGTGTCCAGCAGCTTTGGAGCATAGGAAACCCCTCCATCCCACAGGTATCCCTAGGGATACGCTGCCTCCTGCTCTGCTGAGCTGCTGGATGTGTACATCCCTGGATATCACCTGCTGGAGTCTGGGAAAAGCGGCCTGCTCACTTGGGCTCTGCTCGATCCCACACCTGAGGAGCCACACAGGGCCAATACCCGGGGAAACCCCCCTCCAGCTGCAATTCCCAACACAGGCAGGATTCTCCTGATGGAGATCCCATCATTCCCAGCAAACCCCTTCCTCTCAGCTGAATCCTAGCATTAAGCTCATTTATTCCACGATTCTACAAAACGGTTGGACTCAATACTCTTGGAGCAGCCTGAATTCCAACGTGAAGAATTGTGTTCTAGGATTCCAAATTCCCATTTTTTTTATGAACAGCTTGCTTGCAGGATGCATTGCTCCAACAGGGATGGATTTTGGGGGTGCAGAGCTGTGGCTGGGATGTTTTTTTCCCAGGGGAAAAGCTCCGGCTCCATTGCCAAACTCCACTTCCCCATCCCAAATCTTCCAGCAGCCCGGTGGTGGCACAGAGAGCCTCGGCGTGGGAAAAGGAGGTGGGGGGACAGATTTGCTTCGTGTGTCCCCCCCGGTGTTTGCTGTGGGGCAGCGGGGTGGTTAATGGGGTGGACAATTAACGCGGGGCCGTTAATGGGTGTCATTCCCCCGCCCTGAGGTGTTTGTAGGGTGAGCGTTCCACAGGCTGCAATCCCTAGGGAATGCAGGATCCGGGCTGCAGGGACCTGCGGCATCCTCGGCTTCTTGGAGCAAAAACCCCCCAAGAGCTGCGGCATCTTCACCCCTTTGGGTTTTGGCTGCTCCCCCCAGCCAGAGCCACGGGAGCGGCTGCGCTTGGGAAGCGGCGCTGGGAAAGGAGCGGAAAGGAGCGGAAAGGAGCCGCTGGATGTTTATTTTCCCGGGACAGCTGAGCACGAGCCCCGGCGGCTCCCGCTGCGATGAAAAAGCCCCGGCAGGATCAAGGTCCCGCTGCCGCTCAGCCGGTGGCGAAGGAAAGGGAAAGCCCCGCTCCTGCTGGAGCTCCGCGGCTCCAAGGAAAGGCCGGAGTGGGCTGGGCGCTGTCCCCAGGGCTGTCTCCGCGTTGGGATTGCCCCCAGCCTCTCTCTCCATCGATTTCAGGGATCAGCTGAGCTCCCGGAGCACAGGGGTGTCCCACAGGATTCCCAGGATCACACTGAGGCTGCCCTGAGGACCACCAGGGTTCTCCATCCTCATCCTCCAGTATCCCAGGACATCGTTCCCTGCATGGCAAAAAGTTGCTATAAATGGAGAGAATTCCTCATCCTGGATTCGTCCCTTGCATCCCCCGATGACGCTCTTCCTGGCATCCAACAAATCCCGGCGTCACATTCCCGAGTGCTGTGTCCCATCCTCTTGGTGCTGACTCAGCCAAACCAGTGTCACCAGTGCTGTCCTTTGGGAATTTCCCACCACGCAAACTCATGGATAAGCATCACTCCCGGTCCAGGAACCTCCCCGAGGTGCCGGGATCGTTAATCACCACTTCCACACCCACAGGCTCCAATCAATCCCCATCCAAGCAGGCATGGCACAGTTTTCCCCCCTGGCTTGATGAGGACAGGGAGACACCAGAGCTGGCATAAAACTCTCTGGAAAAACATCAGAATTCCTGTGCAGGCTCGGGATGGGACTCCTGAGTCCTTCCAACCCAGGATATTCCATAGTATATTCACACACACGTTTTTCCAAGATCTGAAGCACGATGGTGAAGAATTTGAAGAGTCCAGGGGTGGATTTCTCCTCCTGATGGGCCTCGGCCTGAGGTCTCCAGGAGGGAAGCAGATTCCCAGCAGCACCTCCCCACCGGAGCCATGGGATTCGGGGAGTTGGCCACACCCATTTCCCAAGCTCCTGCTGAGGAAAACGCCACTCTCAAACTCATCTGGGGTGGTGAACCACAGATATCCCACGCTCCTAGCGAGGATCTGGGATGAAAGAGAGTTTTAAAAGCTTGGAATGTGGAGCCACGATCCCAAAGCGAGAGGGAGCCATGGGAAGCATCACCCGCCATGAGCTGTGATGTCAGTCAGGCCCGTTTTCCCTATAAACCCCCAATTTTAATAATGGGAAAAATAGATTGCTGGGATTTCTACGTTTTTGCATCGTTTTCCCACTTTCTGCCCCAAATTGAAAGAGGAAAGGCAAGGAATAACCACACGGACACCGAGGGTTAGGAATTATTCTTCTTTTAATTTCACATGGTTTAAAATACGATATGAAATAAGGCTACAGTATATAAAAAACTCTCCAGCAAAATGATGTGCCAGCATCAGCAATTAAAACAAAACCAATCCCCTCCTTCTCTTCAGAATTCAATGGAGGAGGGATTTTATTTTCTTTTTGAATCCTTTAAAAAAAAAAAAAAAGACGAAACGGAACGGAACACAACACACGGACACACACACACGTCGCTACATCTCTAAGCTACCTCAGCTCAGGTTTTTGTTGTTTTTTTTTTAAAAAGCACCTGCTTTTTCCTTTTTTTTTTTGTTAAATCTCCCTTTTAAACTTTCCCCCCCCCCCGCTTTTAAAAAATATAAATTATATGAAAATACAAGTTGGAAAATAGTCGAACAGCACAANTTTTTGTACTGAGGCAGTTAATTCCTGGAGATATTCCATTATAACATATATGTATACATAGATTTCTCATTTATTTAAACCTCTTTGGAATGTAGACAACAGCTCCTGGGTTTTACAGAGACCCTACCAGAGAGCAGAGCACGCCAAGGCATCCCAGTTTTCCAACGTTCACGAGGAACCAGCACTCAAGCCCTAAAACCTCGGAGAAAACCCCTCCAAAAAAACAAAAATCAGAAGGTGGAGATGTTTCCTGCAGCCTCTGGAGTTATTGGTGCTTTCTGGGACTGTTTTGTTGGTTTGGGAAGGCGGGAGAAGGTTGAATTTTATCCTTTATTTTTTGCCCTGTTTGGTTGTTTCTCCACCTGAGTCGTCACAGACTGGGATGGTGGGAGTGTGGAAAAACATGGATCTACTCTTGCACACACCCCAGTGTCCAAGGATTGTGGTGATCCCACACATGGAGATGGAGAGGGACAGGCAGCAGGAAAGTGCTTGCGGTTTCTATCATTACTGGGGTGGTTTTTATCATTATTGGGGTTTTTCCTTTATTTTTGAGATCCCAAATATCAACTCTGGAAGACCCCAAAGGCTGTTTGCAAGGAGGGCTCAGGCTCTGCCAGAGGGACCAAGGGAACATCAGCCCACATGGAAACAGCAGAAAATGAGCAGGACACAAAAATATCCCAAAAAACCCCCCAAAGCACCTGAGACATTCCAAAACAAGGCAAAACGATCCCATTTCCAACAGGATCTGCGAGGGCAAAATTCATCCCTATGTGGAGAAACCAGCACGGGAGGGAGTCCCATCCCTGGCAAATCTCCACCATCCCTCTCACATCCATCCTGCTGCTCCAGCAGGTGGGAATGAACCACATTTCCATGGACTTGAAGGAGCTCAGAGGGTTTGGGTTGAGCTCGTCTGGTTCGGCACAGCCCTCGCCAAAGGCCAGCGGTTAAAGAGAGGAGGAAAAAGGAAAACAAAACCCAAAGAAACAAAGACAAATCCGCACATTTCCAGTGTATAAACAGCACCCATCTCTGGGATGGTCTCTAGAACGGGAATAAAAGCAAAGGAAAACAGGGAATGATGGACCTGATGCCTCGGACTGTGCACAGGCTGCGAGCTGGGATGGCAAAGGGCCAGGAGAAACTATGGAGAAACTCCAGCCAGGGGCTACTTCCCAAAATCCAGAGCTGCTTCCCATGGCTCACCCTTTCTGACCTTTAATCATTCCCCAAAATCACTGGGAATACACAGGCTCGGCCTGGAAACCTGGAATAAGCACAGTGGGTGGATGAGGGATTCAGCCTGGAGGGAGGATGGGGTTGTACCCACACTTGCAATTCCTTCTATTGGAGGGAAGTTTTATCCCATTCTTTTTCAGGTGGAGCATCCAAGCAAAGCAGGAGGGATGTCCTGGGACACAGCCCGGTGCCAGGGGCAGGAGCTGGGTTCTGGGAGTCCCTTTCCAAGTGTGGAATGGGGAATTAAGTGACCCCTGATGGGCAAGCTCAGGGCACTTTGCAGTGAGAGAGCCCCCCGAGCATCCCAAAAAACCACCCCAATTGCTGGAAATCCAACCCATCCCGTTGGGATGCTCTTTACCTCAATTTTCCTTTCCTCTCCAGCTTGGCCAAGCTGCTTCCATCCCTCTCTTCCCTGCCTGCCCGAGGAGATGAGCCCAAGTTTAACCTCTCAGTGGTCCCTTTCCTCCTTTGGGGCGTGTTCCCTTCTCCTTCCTTTCATCCTCTCTTCCCTCCTTTCCATCCATCCCGCCCTTTCCTCGGACAATCCACAGTCCCCGAGGGCAACAACCTCCCCTTCCTGGACCCCCCTCTGCTTCCATCCCCTCGGCGGGAGCTCCCTCTTGGCCCTCTCATTTCCCCTCCAACACCACCTTTGATAAGGACACAGCCATTTTGGGGCTGACTTTCCCTAAAATGACCAATTTTAGGATACAGAGGTGCTGGGTCCCCCCGACTCTGGAAGAAAAGGAGGAGAGCCCAGCACCTCTGGGAATCACCTTGGGATTGGGCTCCCACCCAGCTCTGCCCCCGTGCAGGGCAGGGTTGTGCCTGAATATTCCCGCTCTTTCACACCTGATCCATTGGGATCGAGCAGGAATGGCCCAGCAGCACCTCTGGAAAGGCTCTGCTGTCCCACCTCGCTGTCCCAAAGTGCCTCTGGAATGAACTCCCCGAGGACACGCCAAAGGACACACAAACAGGGACTTTTGGTAAAATACCAAACGCTGCCTTTAAACGCCAACGCCAAGGGGTGAAAGACTCCCTTGGGCAGCCAGATCTGCCGGGATCCGGCTTTGGGATTGTATCTGGATATGGGAATGCACCTCCCGATCCTCCAACTCCCACCAAGCACACCCTGAGGGGGGGTCAGCATCCCCAGCATGCCCAGAGCATCCCAGGAAGCGCTGGGAAGAGCAGGAGTGACCCCTCCAAGGAAAAAGCAGTTGCACGGAAGGTTTGGATATGGGGAGCAGCTCCCCCGGGATTGATCCCGAGGCCAGAGGGAGCAGCTCCCCCGGGATCGATCCCACAGCCATTCCCAGTGACACCGGCCGTGCTTCGTGTCACTCACACCCCGGCAGGACTGTTGGGATCAGCTTCCCAAGAGCCATAAAGAGCCCATTTGCAGGGACAATTTCCTTTCTGCCCGTGCCCACACACGGCAATAAAGACAGAGCTGGTCGAAACAGGAAGGAAAAAACATTTCCTTTTGGGTTTTTAACTTTTTCCTGATTTTCCCCCTCAATTAACATTGCATATTTTCCATTTACCCCTCCAAAAAAAATTTCCCCCCTTTACCCCTCCAAAAAAAATTTTTCTGTAAGCACCAAAGCGTTCCTTGAGCAAAAAAAGTGATTTGGAAAATGTAAGAAGACGTTTTCCATGGGAATCTTGAGAGGTTTTGTGCAGCAAGACCAAAAAAAAGGAGGAATTTCAACCAGCTTTACCAGCACAGCATGTGGGGCTGGGAGTGAGAGTGGCACCCCCAGGCAGCATCACCAGGAGCCACTTTGGAGTTCATTTTCCTTCACATCCCAGTCCCAGCGTTCCAATGCTCCAGTGGGGTCTACATAAACTTAATTCCTCTTTTTTCTCTTTTTCCTCCCTGGGATAAAACTCTCTGCTGGCATAACAGAAACAAACACACACAATATTGCAATACTGAGACCATCTTAGAGCTTAAGACTATTTAAAAAAAAAATAAAAAAAACAAATACTGGCACAAAATTTAATAAAATAAAACTTTAACAAATTAAAAAAAAATAAAAAAAAAGAGTCTTGATCCCTCCCAGGAAAAATTCTGTCTCTTGCAGAAAAGAAGATAAGAGACAGAAAGGTGATGGAACAAGAACAACAGTTCTTGGGTTTTTTTCCTATATTGCCCCTCCCCAAAGCAGGAATATTCAACCATTTTGGTTTTCCCAAAAAAAGAAAAAAAAAAAGTTTAAAATCCTCAAATCTTCGGGAATATTGTCATTCCTGACCTGTCAGTTTGTGTGTGAGGAACCAAAGGGATCCACTCGGTCGCATTTTTGCCTAAAGAGCCAAGGGCGGGGAGGGGGTTGCTGGGTTTTTTTTTTTCTTAAGCGAGCTACATTTTTCTGGCTTTCTCAAAACTCCGAATTTCACCCCGAAAAAAAAAGCCTGTCTCGGAGCTTTCAGGCAAGAAACAAAAAGCCCATCCTCCCCCAAAAGCTTGCCTCTTCCTCCCCCCTCTCCCCCGACCTCCTCGAAGCCTCCTGCGCGAGCCGCGCTTGCCGAAACCCCCATCCCGAATGAGCGAAAGAACAGCGAGAATCAACCAAGTCAAGAACCGCCAGAACGAGTCCCCATCGCCTCTCCCCGAGGCCGGGGGGGGCGTCCCCCCGCCGCGGGCCCTCCTCACTCGTCGGCGTCGGGCTTGACGTCCAGCATGGCGTGCAGCTCCTCGGGGCTGTAGCCCAGCAGGCTCTGCAGGTCGCACACGAAGCGGTACACGTAGCGCTTCCCGGCCGTCTTGTGGATGATGTTCTTGTCGTAGTAGTAGCGCAGCCCCCGGCTCAGCTTCTCGTAGTTCATCTTGGGCTTGTTTTTCCGCTTGCCCCATCGCCTGGCCACCTGTGGGGTGGAGGAAAGGTGAGCGGGGAGGAGGGGTCAGCTCGGCTCGGTGCCGAGGTTTCCCTTCCTCGTTGTTGAGGTGGACAAGGGAATTGGTGCGTGGGGAAAGCGAGCTCCGTGCAGTGGCAGAACGCGGCAGAGGATTCCATGAGGATTTGAGGGTGTAGCTGTTTATCAGGTCCTACACCCTTTCCCGAAGCGTCCTACACCCTTTTCCTCCTCCACCCACTGCCAGTTCTAAACCAGAGGACACCACCACGGAATGTCCCGGTGCCAGGCACTGCTGCAGGACGTGGCAGTCTCCAGGTTCAGCACTGGTCACTCATGGAATCATTTAGGTTGGAAAAGCCCTCTAAGATCATTGAGTCCAGCTGTTCCCCCAGCACCAACCCATGTCCCCAAGTGCCACATCCACAGGGCTTTTAAATCCTCCCAGGGATGGGGACTCCGCCACTGCGCTCGGTGGTTGTGCCAAGGCTGGACAGCCCTTTCCATGGCATTTTCTCTAATATCCAACCTAAACCTCCCCTGGCACAGCTTGAGGCCTTTTCCTCTTGTCCTGTCCCTTGTGGGAAGAAGAGAACAATCCCCCCCGGCTCAGTCAGGGAAGGGAACAAATATTCCATCTGTTCCCCAAAACCAAGGGACAGTCCCACCTGTACCCAGCCTACCTGAAGAGCTTTGCCACTGCTCCTCTCCCTGTGGTGTTCCAGCTACTTCCCACCAACTTTGGGGACAAATTCCTGCTTCCAAGGGGTGACTGCAGCCCAATTTTAACAAATTTTCTGTTGGACCCTATTCCTTGGTTCCCCACACATACCCAAGACCAAAACAAAGTGACTGCCCAAATCTCAGCCCCGAAGGGAGGAGGAGAGGGTTATCCACACCAATATTTCTGAGGAATTTGGGTTGTGTGCTTAATTCCAGGGCACTTTACCTCGTCTGGGTCGGAAAGTTTGAATTCCCAGCCATCACCCGTCCAGCTGATGAAGGATTGACAGGACTTGTCAGTGAGCAGTTCCAGCAGGAATTGCCACAGTTGGATGGGTCCACTGCCTAGAAAGACAAAGGAAACACAGGACATTAACGCCAGGAAAAGCACAGCTCCTTCTATCCCAGAGGGGGAAAATCCCACACAAACAGTGCTCACTGAATAAAACAAATCCTTCTCCTGTCAAAAAGAGCCACCAGCAGCCATGGGGCAGGAGCTGAGCTGGGAGTTAAACCCTCCAGGTAACCGAGCTTCCTATCTGCAGGAAGAGCTGAATATTCATGCCCTGGAATGCTTCACTCGGAGTTACATAAATAGGATTATTTTCCTGGCACGCGACCAGGAGGAGTCACTGCCTTGGCACCGGAGCAGCGCCGATCTCTCCGTGCCAAAGAGCTGCCGGCCACGGCTGAACTCCGGCAGACTCCGCTCCCCGACCTTGACTCTTTGCTCCGTGCTGCTCATCGAGATAAGGGGGATCCAGGTATGAGAATTCCTTGGCCCCTTTCCAGGGCGTGTCGCTGCAGGAACGGGCTCTGCCGGCGCACGGCTGCGCGTGGGGAGGTGGGGACAGGCGGAGCTCCCCGGCCCTGCGCCGGTGGATCTCCCTCCCCAGCAGGGGCTTGGCACGGCCTCAGCAAATCCATAAGGAACTTCCCTGCGGCTGCTGGTTCCCTGCTCCAGCTGGAGAGGCACGAGGTGACGTAGAGCATCCCACGCCGTGGATGTTCCACCTCTCCTCACACGCCGTGGTCTCCATCTTCCCTCCGATCGCGGATTTTGGCTGTCAGGAATTTGCCTCGGGGTTCCAGCGCACCCCGGTGAGAGCCTGTGGCTGGTTTTGGCTGGATTCGTGGGGAAGTTTGGAAATACTTATCTCTTCCTCGGGCCTGTGCCCCAATCCAAGGTAGAGGAGAAGCCCCGGAGCCAAAACCTCTTTGATGAGCAACTTCCAAACGCGGCCGCACCCAAAATATTGCACTTAGCTCTGGGCCACGTGTTTTGGGTGAGATCCTGCCGTGTTTCCAACACGGTTTAGAATAGATCCCTAATAATGACAATAATTATGAGACAGCCAGGGGAGAGAGGAAATTATTTATCCCACAAGGAATTGCACGAGCTGGATGAGGTCGGGGTAATCTCAGCGCTGACAGCACCAAGCAAAGCTTCGAGCAAGGAAAAAATGAGTTATGGCCTCAGAGGAAGGGACAGAGCCCAGGCTATTCCCAGGAATGACAATGGACGCTGTCAGAGCCGTGGCTGCGGGATAACCCACGGAGGGAAGGGAGGGCTGCTCCCCTTCTCCACAAAGCTTAAAATGACTCCAAAGCAGACAGGCTGCTGGGGGGGAGGAGATGAGAGAGCTGGCTCCAGGGCACGGGAATCGCCGTGTTCCATCCAGCCCTTCCCGAATTGTTTCCCTCCCGTTATCCCAGTGGAAGTGCTCCAGGGTTTCGCCGGCGCCGAGCCTGGGGGTTATCACAGCCACGGGCAGGACGAGGGAGGGAGCTGCCAGCACCCCTCTGCTGGAAATGGGAAGGGACTCGGCGGGGAAAGGCTCCAGCCCGTCTCTCCTCCGGAGCTTGCCAAGACTCCCCAGCCGCGCGCTCCGGTGGGGATGGAGTTGGGTTTTCCACGCCAAAACAAGGGAGGGAATTCAGATGACGCCTTCGCCTCTTGTTGGAAGGGAAGAGCCAAAGCCCTGGCCTGAAATGGCACCACATCTCCAGGCTTAGGCCTATTTATAGCAGTGAGCCCTAAATGCAGAGAAAACACCGGGGAAAGGGTTTTGTGGCTGCCTGAGGACTTGCACAGGTGAATTCCCAATTCTCTTGGCCCAGCTGACCTTACACCAATTCCCTACACACGGCCAGGGAGCATCCAACACCCAAATCAGGTTAATAGAGACACAGCCCAAGGACACAAGACCAGGTCCATCCCCTCCCATGGATTTCTCTCCTGCCCAAGCAAAGAACAGGATTTTTAGTTGATTCCTTCCCCAAAATAAGATGGATGGCAACCCATCATCCGCCAGGTTCTTGGGTAAGGAACTGCCCTCAAAACACCCCTGGGCCATCCTGGCCCTGCAGGAGCCTTTGGAGGTTCCAGCATCACTAATTCTGAGCCAATGGCCGGTGCGGTTCCCATTTCGTTTCCAGCAGCCAGGGAGAGGTGTCGGGAAACCCAGGAATTCTTGCCCTTTCTCCAGCAAGCAAGGTAAGCCTCCCGCCGCCACCCCCAGTGCCGCTCTGCTGGGTATTTTGGGATTTCCAAGGAAGCACTGTCATCTTGGGAACAGGGATTCCCAAGGTCTATTCCGAGCTGCCTGCGGGACACGCGTAAAACCCCAAATTCCTGTGTGTTGGACAAGCAATTATGTGAAGAATGTGTTTGTGCAGGGCTCCAGGCATGTCCCAGCTCCTGTAAACACCCCCTCCCTGCCCGGGGGGGAGGCAGCGGAGCGGGGCAGATGTGGCACCGCTCCCAAATGGCATCGAGGTGGCAGGAGCCAAACCCCGGCACACGCCCGGGCCTGTGTGCCCGGAATCAGCCGGAGCAGGGAAGCAGGGCTGGAGGTCCGGGCATCATCTGGTGCAGCTGGAATTAGTGCTGGGAGGGCAATGAGCTGCTCTCAGCCACTCCGCAGGGCAGCAAGGAGCAGGGAATATTTTCCCATAGGATTTCAAGGTGACCCTTGGCTCATGGCCCTCGATGCCACAGGGCAAGCACGAAGCTGCCAGGTTTGCCCCTGCACCCCAAACCTCCTCATCCACAGGAGCTGGGAGCAGAGCCCGTTTTCCATCCCTTCTGATCCAACCCTTCCTCTCCTCCCAGCCAGGGCTGGAAATCCCCACGGGATGCCAGCTCGGGATCACTCCACGGTACAAGCACACACAGCCACACTGTCCCAAGGCCAGCGGGTGTATCCCATCCCGGGACCCCCCCTGCCTCGGTTATCCCAAACAACCGCCTGTTCCTGCAGCCTGGATTGGGATGCAGCTCCAAGCGTGAGGCAGAGGGGCACGAGGCAACTTTTATGGCCCTGCTCCCACCACACACATCCAGGGGCTTCCCAGAGCAATTCCAGCCCCGGCTGGGGATCGGGGGCAGCCCCAGCTCCACAAAGGACAAGGGGAGGACTCAGAGCGTGGGGGATTCTCCCGCCCCGCCGTGACCTCTGGCACCCATGGGGCTGCTAAAAATAGCGCCCACAAAGGGGTCCCTGTCCGGCCTGGGTGGCACTGAATGGGGTCCTTCAGCAAGGTCCTTCACACCACAGGAGTTCTTCAGCGTCAGCGGGAAAATATTCCTCTTGAGCCAGATGGCAGCTGGCCGCTCCAGCGGGAACTGGGAATGGCGGCTGAGCGGGGCTCCCTCGGCTCCCATGGCATGGGGCGTCCCCAGAGCGGAGGGTTTGGTGCCACATCACCCCTGTGCCACCCTTCCTTGTTTGGGACTGGTCCCTGACCCCCTTCCCGACCACGGGGAAAGCAAACTCTGCCAGATGGGGCCGTTCCAGCGGTGGGTGACGGTGGCACCACCCGGCTGGGGCAGGCTGGCACCGCAGCGAGGAGGGCACAGCCCAAACCCTGTCACCTCTCTCAAGACGGTTTTACACATCCACCCCTCCCAACGGCCTCTGTTTTGTTCCCCTTCCTTCAAACAAGAAAAGAAGACAAAAAACCCCACCTACCCAACCCCCCCAGCGACGCACCTTTGCCTGGCGCTCTGCGGTCTGTGGTTCCAACCCCACAAAACAATTGTATCCCTGGCAACGTCTCCAAAACAGCCTCTGCCCTGCTCATCTGCCCACCCTGCCCGGCCCCTTCGATAGCACCACAGTCCCCAAACTCCCCTGAAATGCTGGGAGATGGCAACGCTGGTCCCCATCCCTCCCTCCTTTGTCAGACCATGTCCAACCCAGCCCCTGCCCAGGAGTCACAAAGTGGAGGAGCTTGGACGGAGGCAGCAACAAAATACAGGTGTGAGGAAAACAGGGAAGGACCCAGGATGCACCTTCCTTAGGGAGCAACAGGCTCTAGGCCGAGTGGGAAGGGACCCACACAGATCACCCAGTCCAGCTCCCGGCCCTGCACAGGACAAGCGCAAGAATCCCACCCTGTGCCTGAGAGCATTGTCCAAACCTCCCCTGGACTCAGAGGCTGACTCCAGACACAAGCTCTGGGGGTTCTGTGAGCTCCACATGCTCCCAAAGGTGATCCTGCAGGCCATGAGCTGCTGAGCAGCACCAGTCGGGTGTTTGGGGGAGACACAGCCAGAGCTGCTGTCCCCCCTCACCCACCCCCGGGCTGGAGGGGCCCCGGGGACAGCTGAGCTCTGCCACGCTTGGGCAGCGGCGCGTGGGGCTGGGTTTGCTTCGTTTGCACGTCTGGCAGGTGGGGCAGGAGCCACTGAACCGGCCCCAGTGCCACCCTCCAGTCCCCACCCTGGGGAGGCGAGAAGGGCACTGCGCCCACGGGGCTCTGCCCCAGGCAGAAAGTGGGTGGGAGCTGTTGGGGGGTCACCCCAAAGCCACCTGAAAGGGCAGGTGAAGGGCATGGCCCAGAAGGAGCAGGAGAAAGGTCTGACCCAGAGGGAGCAGGAAAAGGGGTCTGATCCTGAAGAAGCAGCTGAAGGTCTGACCCAGAGGGAGCAGGAAAAGGGTCTGACCCAGAGGGAGCAGGAGAAGGTCTGACCCAGAGGGAGAAGGAGAAGGGTCTGACCCAGAGGGAGAAGGAGAAGGGTCTGACCCAGAGAGAGAAGGAGAAGCTCTGACCCAGGAGGAGCAGTTGGGTCTGACCCAGCAGGAGCAGGTTACACCATCCCCTGCATCCCAGGGCCAGAGGAGCTGTTGTGGTGCTGCTGTGGCTGCACAGGAGGGGTGGGTGGCTGCATTCCCAGACTCCCAAGCCGTGGCTGCGGGTGCCCACACGGACACACTGCTCCAGCAGAGCAGGCAGGGAGGATGCTGATGTTTCCAGGAACGCTGCTGCCCAGGCTCTGCATGGCAAGGAGCATGGCAGGAGAGGGGGCAGGAAGGCAGCTGCTGGTGGATTTTGGGGTGCTGATGCCCACAGCTCGTGGGGGATCTCGCCTGTGAGAAGCCCCAGAGCAGCAGCACCCGAGTGGGTGTCCTGACAGAGACCCACTTGCCCCAGCACTGCCCCAGCTCTCAGAGCAGCAGCTGTGCTTTCACTGCTGCCTCACAGATAAGCATCGCTCACAAGCAGAGGCTGCTGCAGGCTCCAGGCTCTGCCACACACACACTCACACACAGCACGTGGCTCCAGAGGGCAGATTTGGGCCCCATCACGCGGCCCTGTGAGTGCTGAGAGCAGGATCAGGGCTGGAGCTGGCCCGGGAAGATGGAGCTGGGGAGAGAGGAGTGCTCTGGGTGAGATAACATCGCTGAGAGGAGGCTGCCCCTGCACTGCCTCCGGAATTCTTCAAGGGCAGCGGGATAAGGAGGGTGGCATCACCCCGAGACAGACACTCAGGTCCCGGGTGACACCAGCTGGGAAGGGGCAGTAACTCCTTAGGTGCTGGGGTTGGCTTTAAAGGCATCAGTATCTCCCTAACCAGGCCCACAGGAGAGGACAGGCAGCACCCCCCATACAGAACCAGCCTTGCAGGTGCAGGATCAGGGCTTGGGGTGCACTCACCTCACCTCTCCCATCCCTCTCTCCTCCCTCCCCCTCTGGAACACGAGGGGAACGGCCCTGCTGTGTGCTCAGTGAGGCGGAGCAGCAGCTCCGGGGCTGTGGCAGCACCGACACCGGGGATGGAAAGCCCCAGGGTGTCAGTCCTGCACACCACAGAGCAAACAAACCCCTCACCTCGGCTACCAACCCACGCAGCTGCTCGAGAGAGCCCAAAACCAGCTCAGTGCTGGGCGGCCACGGCAGAGCAGCGAGGGCTGAAGCTCCTGTGGCCCCGCAGCACCGGGGAGCAGCAGCACGGGCGGGTCAGAGGGCTGCAAACACCAACACAGGGCACAAAGATCCAGCTGAGTTTATCCACGTGCTGCCAGGGCTCCTGCGGGATGCTGCTGGCCACGGGAATCACCAGAGGCTGCAGGACTCAGCTCTGGCACAGCCCCAGGGGATGTGGGGACAGAGCTGAGCTCGCTTTAGCCCAGCTGGGCTCAGGCACCGAGGGATCTCTGCCCACTCACACCAGACACTGCTCTGCTGCTCAGCCAGGGAGCCTGGACCGAGCTCAGCTGAGCCAACGTGAGGCTCAGCAGTGAACACATCCTGAGCCCTCACTTGCCTGGATTTCGTAGATACATCCTGTGCGGCCAAAAAACCATCTGGCTCGATGTAGAATCTCAGAATTTCCTGAATTGGAAGGGACCCATCAGAATCATCCAGTCCAACCCCTGGCCCTGCACAGACACCCCAACAATCCCACCCTGTGCATCCCTGGGAGCGTTGTCCAAATGCTCCTGGAGCTCTGGCAGCCTTGGGGCCGGGACCATTCCCTGGGGAGCCTGTTCAGTGCCCACCACCCTCTGGGGGAAGAACCTTGTCCTGATATCCAGCCTGAGCCTCCCCTGGCACAGCTCCAGCCGTTTCCTGGGATGACTCAAGCTGGCCAAGCTCTGAGCGAGCTCCAAACCCAGGTGTCCAGAGCCGGCCCCGCTCTGCAACAATGGAAACTGAAGTTCACCAACTCCTGAGCAATTACTTTTCTTCTTCAAAAAAAAAAAAAAAAGAAAAAAAAAAAGATAAGAAAATTGCATCAACCTCCATCTGAGCAACCATGGCAACTCGTTAAAATAGGTCAAGATGTGGGGGCAGATAAGGCGGCTCTGAAAGGCTGCTCGGAGTCGGGTGAAGAAGAACACATCAAACGCAAACGCAGCTTCCGCCAAAATGCACCTTCTCCCCCCAAACTGCGTCTCCGGGGCAGATACCATCGGAGACGCGCTCCACGGGCACGGGGCCACCTCCTGGGAACAGGGCCCTGCCAGCAGAACCTCCCCGAGGCTGTCAGGTCCCTGAAGGCAGCACAGAAAGCCCCAGGGGTGGCGGATGAGATGCCCCAGGTGCCTGGTGGGTGCCGGGGGTGTCCTCAAGGAACCACCCGAGGGAGAAATGGGACTCTGGGGTCTCGGTGTTTGGGGGCTGGCAAAGCCCTGCTCCGCTCCCTGGGAGGCTCCACCCCCTCAGCAGAGCCACGGCCAGACTGAGCTCCTCTGCTCCGCACCAGACAGCACTTCCTCCCCCGAGTAAAGTAAGAGTAGTGAACAGCAAAGTGAAAAAGGGCCTGAGTCCTGCCTGAGTCCCCACTCTGGCCCAGGCCAGACCTCCAGCACCTCCCATGGGCAGCCTGAGTGGGGTTTCTCTGCACTGACACAAACCCAGAGAGTGCAGAGTGCCCAGTTCTGCCCCAGTTTGAACCCCAAAACGTTCTCCTCGCTCTCCCCAGGACCTGCTCTCACCGCTCCCTTCACATGGAAAACACACGGAGCTGAAGGTCTGGGGGCTTTCAAAGGGCTCAGAGGACATCCCTGGAGTCACTGCCTGCAAAGATCCCCTGCGCAGACACCATTCCCGATGGGAAAAGTGGGCTCTGGTGGCCTGAGGACTGAATATTGCTCAGCAGCCTTTGCAGTGAGCAAACAGAGCCCCGGCTCAAGGATTTCCCAGTGATTCTGGATTTTCCTCTCCACGTTTAAAGCCTCTCAAGTGAAGAAATGCAAAAATAAATAAGAAATCAGGCGTTCCCACTTATCGATCCCACCAAAGCGCCTGGGCCAAGGGATTCTCTTCCCTGCTCCAAACGGGGCTGGAAACGAGGGGAGGGAAAATGTTACACAGCACAAAGCGTTTGGAATTGTGCTCTGGCATCGCAGGAGCCCAAAGCTCCCCTTCCCGATGGCCCCGGGCCAAGGACAGCCTTTGGGGTGCTAATATTCCCTGGAAAAACACAGGGCCCAGCTGCTGACTTCAGCTCCTCGCCTCTCTACGGGGGTGGTTCTTTTCCACTCTTTTCCATGAGCCACAGAGAACGTGGAGGGAAACATCCAGCTTGGAGAAGAAAGCTCCTGGGTTTGCCAGCACCTCCGTGCCTCAGTTTCCACAAGGCTCCTGCCCACGTGCCATAGGGAAAGGCATTGCCAGGAGAAAACGGGAATGAAAATAGGAATGAAAAGAGCAAGTTGTGCTCACTGGTCTCTTTTCTTGGGAAGATCGATTTCCAAGGCACAGCAGAGACCGAGACCCCGGGTCACGGTTCCTCCTACCCCTCCTCAAGCCTAAATCCATTCAGGAATGCCGAGCACACTCATATTTTGTATGGACTTGGTAAGAGCCTCATTCAGCAGGCAGGGCTAAGCTCTCTTTCTAACTAAAGCTATAGCAACAAACCACTTCCTCTTTTACACTCCTAAAATTATCTCCCCACCTCTCCTCCCTGGTGCACCTCTCCCCACCCTCACAGAGCCTCGGAGTCGGCCCCGAGATGCGCCGTGCGTGGGAGGAGACTGGGGGCAGTCGCCCCTCAGGACCTGCTCTGCACCCGGGCGTGATCTTTATCTGCACAAACTCTTTCCACCAGCCGGGGCAGGACCAGGGGAGCTGGCAGGAGGCTGCCCCACGAGTTTCACTCGGAGCACAGGGAAAAGCCACGGCACGGAAGGGCTGGAAAGGATTAGCTCAGCTTTAGCTGGAAGCCCCATCCCGGCGAGTTTCTCTCCGTGGAGATGCCAGATTGCTGAGGGGCTGTCATAGGAAAAGCCAGAGTTTCCATGGCCTATCACCTTCTCATCTCTCCCAGTAATGGAAAATGTTTGGGACGGCTTTGGCAGCGCCCCATCCCTGCCTCACACCGAGGTACGGAGCGCAGCGAGGGGAGAGGACCGAGGAGCAGTTCCCACCCCGATGGCGCTGGGGATGCAGCTGCTCCTGCCCACGGGGGAAACCACAAGCCAGTGGCCAACAGTGACCTGGCAGTGCCGCAGGGAGGGGGCTGTGGGCTCTCCAGCACCTCGTGTTCCAGGAACCCAGCCGGACCCAGCTCCTGCCTGAGCCAGCCAGGAGAAAATGAAGCTCAAGGCACTGAGTGCTCTGTGCTCAGCCAGGTCCCACAACCCCATGAGGTGTGGGATGCCCACACTTGAGGGAGATGCAGCCCTGGGTTGACCCCAGAGCCACCCCAAAACCCCTCCCTCACAGCCCCCTGCACCAGCCACATTTGGGGCAGCCCAGAGAGCCCCGAGCTCTGCCCCTGGGGATGGGGACGCTCTCCCCGAGGTGCTGGGCACGGGGAGGGGTTCCCAGGGACCGTGGCCCTACCTGTGTACCCCGCCAGGGCGGCAGCAGGAATGACAGGCTTGTCCTTGTTCATGTCGGCCCGGTCCCGCACATAGTCCTTGAAGGTGCCCTTGGGCTTGTGGCTGGGCAGGGTGGCCGGGTAGTCCTCGGAGTCGAAGCTGTCGTAGGAGGGCACGCGCTGCAGGCTCTGGAAGGAGGACTGGCTGCTCCAGGACTGCGTCAGGCGGTCGCAGCTGTCGTAGCTCTCGATGCTCTCGAAGGAGTCCTGGCCCCCCAGCTTACCTGGCAGGGGGCAGAGCGGGTGAGAAGGGCCCGGCTGGCACAGGAGGCTCCACCTGCCCGCTGTGGGAACCAGGCAATTGGTGCTGCCCCACCAAACCCCATCTTCCAAAGGAACTGGACCCGGGATAGCCCTGGGAAACTGCAGGCAGAAGAGTGAGGCACTAAGAGACAGGGGAAAACCCCAAATCCGGACTCTCTACCCAAGGCTGGTGCCTGGGGCTGACTGGAAATCATCCTTTGTTTCCACAAGGCAGTGTCAGAGAGAGAATTCACTTTAGATGTTCAAGGCTGAGCTCAGGAGCCTGAACATGGGCACTGCAGGACCTCTGCATTCAGAGCGTGGGGAGGCCCTGGCACAGGGTGACTGGGAAAGCTGTGGCTGCCCCATCCCTGAAAGTGTCCAAGGCCAGGCTGGATGGGGCTTGGAGCAACCTGGGATAGTGGAAGGCATCCCTGCCCATGGCAGGGGCTGGAACCGACTTTAGGTCCCTTCCAACTCAAACCTTTCTATGAGTCTCTTGTTTCTATGATTCTCTTGCTCTTGCTGCTGAAGGTCCCCAATAAATCCCCCATTACTCCTGCCAGCCCTATATAAACACTGCTCAGGCACACCCAGCTCCTTGACTTTTGATGTTTCCTCCAAAGCTCCTCTGCCAGCAACCTTTCACTGCCATCTGCTCCAACCAGCTTCAGCCCCAAACTCCCGAAGAGCAGCGGAGCTGATGGAAGAGGAGAGCAAAGGCTGAGAGCTCCGACAGCTTTTTCCAGCCCCGGTAAGGTGAGCACAGCTGGGCTGGATCACAGTTGCTCTCTGGGGTATTTTTAGTCCAAGCCAGAGCACGAGAGGCCAGATCCTCAGCAGTGCTGATTGACACCCCCCAGAGCCAGCCCGTGCACCCTCTGTTCTTGAAGCAGAGCTAAAAAAGGACCCAAAGAACAGGCTGAAATCGCTGCCTCTGATCTCCCTGCGCTGCCGATTGCTCAACGTCTTTCCTGACAAACCCCGAGCGTAACAGGATCATTCAAGTTCACCAATTTCCCAAACCCGGCTAAAAACAGCTGCTGGGGTTGTGCAAGAGCTCCTGGAGAAATTTCCATTGGCAGAGCCACCCGCAGCCCGGGCCCGGAGAGCAAATCCCGGGGGAAGGGGAGCGTGGAAGGGCCCTGGCACACGCCCCCAAATGTTTGTTGTGTTGTAGTTTGAGCAGCATTTGCTGTGAAAAGACTCAACTACTGCAGCTCTGCCCTCATTGCTGGCCTGGAATCAGTGGAAGTCGGGATCCACCGGCTTAATTCTGCCGGGACATCCGTGTTTTGGACTCTTTTTTTTTATTCTTTCAGTTTTTTGAGGATTTCACTCTCCAGTCCTTTCCTGAGCCCTGCTGTGTGTGTGTACATTAATTGGCATAACCAATTCCCTGAGCAGTCCTGCAGCACGGGCTCGTCCAGAAAAGGAATTAAAACCCTGACAGAGATGTGATTTGTGTCAATCCATTCAAAATTCACCTAAATTCGACCCAGCTGGAAAAATCACGCCTTGTGCTTACTCAGGAGCAGCTTCAGAGAGTTTGGCAGCTCCACTTCCCAACCAGACACCCTCACTGACAGGGCAGAGGGAAACAACTCCCATGAGACCCCAAAATTCCCTCCTAAAGCCTCCACAGGAGGTGCGGAAAACCTTCACCCTGCAGGGCCTGACTTTGTGACAGACAAACCTTGTGAGACAGTGGAAGGGAAAGATGGACATAAATATAAATTAACCGGGCTCTGCTTTCTATTAAGGCTTTTTTCCCCCCTCTCTGGGAGGATTTGTGCCCCCCATGGCTGAGATGCAGCTCTGGTGTGAGCTCAGCCTGTGGCAATCGGTGTGTTCAGCTTTTTGCTAACAACAGCATCGAGGGCTCTTCCTTCCCTGCCCTGAGACCATTTTTAGGTTTGCCACCGAGAACAGGCTCGAGGTGCAGTTGCAAAAGCCTCCCTGAGCCATTGCACTTCGGGGAGAGTGATGAAATGACCCATGCTCACGAAGAGGGCAAGAAAAGGGAAATTTAGGCAGAAATTTAGGCAGAAAAACAAGCCCAAAAAGAGAAGTTTACCCCAAATTAAAACCCTGCTGCCTTTCTGGTTCAGGTCGCCTCTCTCAGAAGGAGAGGTGATAACACAAATTATAACTTCCCTGTAATTAGCTCTCCCAGCTTGGGAAATGAGTGAGGAGAGCCAGGCAGGCGTGAGGCAGGCCTGGGAAGCAGCTCTGGCTTTCCCGGGAAGGCAGCACATCCTCAGCTCTCCGGATAAAGCTGCTCCACATCAAACCTGGCTCACAGCACCACATCCCATAATGAATTCCAGGCCTGGGTTCTATTCATGGGGCTGGCAGGAGGGTCACAGCTCTTCCCTGTGCCCCAGGTTCCCCACCTGGAATCAGGAGACAATGATACCCTTTGGAAGGGACTTTGAGCTCTGTGGATTAAACTTGGGCTTTGAACAGAGACAGAGGCACATCCCCAGCCTGGCACCACTGATGTGATCACAAAGCACCGGGGCATGTGGGCCCCACGTATTCCCAACTTCATCACGTTCATTGGAAAGGTTTTGGGGCTCAGATCCTCCAAAATGTTTAGGTGTTCAAATCCCATCATCCCAAACTGGAATTGTGTACCCAGAACCCTTTGGAGAGGTCGAGCTGTAGCAGGAAGACTCAGGGGGTCCTTCAGCTCTGCTGCTGCCTCAGCCCCTGCCATCTGCACCTCCCGACACAGCTCAGGGCCTGGATTCGGCACAACATTCCAACCAAGCAGCCATCAAATCCCTGGAGATAATGGATACAGCCTTTGGAGCACGGAGTGCAAAACTCTTCAGAGCCTGCCACAGCAATTCCTGAGGAGAACTTGTGAAGAATTTGCCTGTTCTCCTAAAAAGTGGGATTCCTACAAGCACGCAGCAGTCTGCCCTCCCTGGCAACGTTAAAGCTCATTTCAGTTTCCCTCAGGTTTGACATCAAAGCACAGCCCCAGAACCGCCACGTTCCTGCAGGTGTTGGAAAAACAGCCAGCAGAGCAGAGGAGGGAAAAAACTTCCTCAGGCTTTCCCTGGAGAAAAAGGCAGGGAAACCAAAGCCAGCGGGGGATCCAAGCCCAGAGGACGCACGTGCCGGGAAGGGTCAGCACCGCACGGCTCCCAGCGACCCCGGTGTGCCCAGAGCACATTCCCACAGGAGGGCAGGTGAAGGCAGCACGAATCCAAGGAAACCCCAGCCTTACCTCGGCTGGCACGGCCCATGCACATGTTGTCCGGGGTCACCACCTCCTGCTTGATGGAGAAGTAGTCGGTCTGCAGCGCGTCCTGCGCCGGCTCGCGCAGGATCACCGCCGGGTACTCGCTCTCGTACTTGAGGGACAGCAGCTCCTCCGAGCTGATGGGGTGCAGGGTCTGGTAGGACTCGGTGATGAAGCTGGGCTCGGAGAACTCGGAGGGGGGCACGCACTGGGCGTGCTCGATGCCGTAACCTGGGGGCACAGCGGGAGTCAGACCCCACCCCAAAACAGCCCCCGAGCAACCCCGAGCCCCTGCAGGGTCCCCACCCTGGGAGATGAGTGAGGCACTGCTGTGGGGAAGGGTTCCGAAAGCCACAGAGGTGGTGTCTTAAAAAGGCAGCAGTTTAGCAAAATAAGACACCCAGGACACCAAACTCCTCCCAAGGGAGCTGCCAGAGGGAAAAAGCTGGGAAATCGTGGGGAGTGGAGTCTCAGCAAAGGAGATCCAGGGCAAAAATGTTTCCTTGCTGATTGGAAAGTGAGTCCCTTCCACAGTCACCTCTCCCCATTGCCAGAGCCTGGAATCCCAATCCACAGAATCGCAGAATCATGGAATGGTAGAATCCCAGAGTGGTTTGGGTTGGAAGGGACCTTAAAGCCCATCCCATTCCACCCCCTGCCATGAGCAGGGACACCTTCCACTATCTCAGGGTGCTCCAAGCCCCGTCCAACCTGGCCTTGGACACTTCCAGGGATGGGGCAGCCACAGCTTCTCTGGGCTCCCTGTGCCAGGGCCTCCCCACCCTCACAGAGAGGAGTCTCTCCCTCACACCTCATCTAAATCTCTCCTCTTCGGGCCACTTGAGTTGTTTTGATGGTTCATAAAATATCTCCCAGATTTCCAGTGCCCTTAAAGAACATCACCAAAGCAATGGCAATGGGAAGTGCAGGAGTGCAGATTGGTGGCTCATCCCTTTCCTAGGCAGCCCCCCAGCAATCCAGAATTAAACCTTATTCTCCCATTCCCTCCCTCTTTTAACAAGCCTTTTAAAATCCCCAACACTCAGGTGTGCTGAGCTACAGCTTCCACCAAACAGCGCTGGAAAAATCAGATTTTGGCACTCGGGGCGGTCACCAAAAAGCACAGATGACTTCCAAATAAACCCCAAACCCCTGGAAAAACACCACCCCACTTTGCAGGGTGCGGTCCTGTTGTGGCACAGACAAATCTCTGCCCGGAGGTGCTTCCAGGCAGGCCAACGCTGCTGACTGACTCTGCTAATTGAGACTTACTAATGAAGTAGTCTGAAGTGTAGCGGGACTCGGGGTACGTGGTGCTCGCTCCGTTGGCCGGGTACGGCTTCACCTCTTCTGCAGAGAGGAAAGGAAGGAAACGTCACACGGCCGAAGGCACCGCGAGCTGTGCGACGCCTGCTGTGACACGGGGAGGGCTCAGCTTCCCAAAAATCTCCTCTCCGGGTCAAACCGGGACGGTCCGAGCAACAAATGAATCCCGAGCTGAAATCCCCCAGAGCCACGCGGGTTCCTTTGGGAATTCCTGCTGAAGGTACGGCCAAATTTAAACAAAACCAACCAACCCAAACAGCAACGAGTGTCTCAGTCAGGGCTCCAGGTGGCTCTGACATCCCAGTTGCGTCATTTCCTCGCTCGCCTCGGGCTTTGTCACCTTTCCTTCTCCCGAGGGTTGCTGATCACACTTCCACGTGTGAGCTCCTGGAAAAACTCCCCACACAGGGACGGCTGTTTCCCTGAAAGGCCCCTATTTTTAGACCAGCAGTAGGTGTGTGCAAGGGAGTGGGTAACACACCTCAAACCCAGCCCCTCCAACCCCAAATCCACGCGAATTCCCAGCCTGTGTGGCACCTGGTGCTGTCAGAACATTCCATGTCCCAAACCGCTTTGTCCCGCTGCCCGTGACCCCGCTCCCGACACAGCCTCTGCTGTGTATATATGGGCAGAATGCCAAGTGTCAGCCTTTCCATAGGCATCACTCACTGGGAAAGAGCACGGAGCACATCAAAGCACAGATTCCCTGCTTCCCGCAGCTTTTTCCAAGCGCTTTTGGTCCTCCTGGGCTGCGCTGAATTTGCTTTCCCACGTAAAAGCCACACTGCCCTCACTCCGAGCAGTTTTTCCATGGACACCTGACTCATTCCAGCCTGGCACTGTGGGCAGGCATCCCGGGATGGGGGATTTGCTTTCCTTTACCCAAAACGACCCCCCCGGGGCAGCTCTGGGCCGGGCTCATTCCTGCCGAGGCCGAACAGCCGAGCGCAGATAACGCACGCTCGCCCGCCACGGGCCTAAATCTGGACCCCTCTCCTGGGGATTGCAGCGTGGAAAACATTCCCTCACAAAAGGAGGGTTTGTGCAAACACAGAGGGCTGATGAGAAACGCTCCTTCCCTCTCCCCACGGCGTCTGCCAAGGGGCAGGGGGGCGACCACAGAGCAGGGGAGAACCTCGGGCCGCGCCTACAGGCAAGTGCAGGGCACTGCTGACTGCTGGAAACCGAGGAGGTTATTTTGGGAAGAAACTTGGAAAAATATGCCTGAAAATACCTAAATCCTTGCAGGGAAAAGCCGCCCGTCTGCTGTTTTTAAACCCTGAGCGGCCTGTGGGCCGTGAGTCACTCGGTGCTCACAAGGGACAGGGTCAGCTCGGGGGACAGTGGGGTCACAGCCTGGCCCAGCACGACCCCGGGCTGCAGGGACAGGTAAAGCCAAACGTTTTGGGGTCAACCACCACTCCCAGCACCAACACCCCAAGTGATGATGGGGGTGGCCGGGGAAGATGGAGAGACAAGCTGGAGCCCTGGCTGAGCCTGGAGTCACCTGGATCTCTTCCCACAGCACATCCCGGTGCAGAGGGAGACCCCCAGGAGACACCTGGATCTCCTCCCACATCACCTCCAGGAGCAGAGGGGGACTCCCATCTCCTCCTGCATGGGGAGAGACGTGGCAGGGACAACTTGGTTCTGTTTGACCAACTCCAGCACAGCCCAGCTCTGCTCAGGGCTTGGAGATGTGCTCCCAGCACCACGAGCCCCACGACCGACAGGGAACAGAAACCAGGCCTGGGGTGAGCCCGGTTATTTCTTGGAAGCTCTTTGTTACTCTCCAAGTACCTCACGGATCTTGCCCTGCTGGGAAATGTGTCCAGAACCCCCCAGAGGAGCGAGGGCCCAGCTTGTGCAAGAGGGACAAAGTCACCAGTGAAACCAGAGAATGGACATTTCTGGGTTCCCAGCACGGAGACACAGAAATTCAGTTTTATTCTTTTCCAGCCTTTTGGAAGAAGTTGCAGCAGGCACAAAGATTTCCAGTTTCTTGGTAACAGCTCCTCTCTACCCCAGACCTTTTGTGCCACCAATACTGCAGGGTCTCAATACCCACGTGTCCGTATGGAAACAGATTCCCACTTCCCTGTGAAATTACAGCACCAAGCCCATCTCCACGAGTGGGGAATCTGCAGGAAGGAGGTGCAAACCCAGCTCTGGTCCCTCAGTCAGAACCTGCAGTACATCCCACCCTCTCCAGTGGGTTACAGCCCCAAAAAATCATAGAATTATGAAATCCTCAGATGGGTTGGGCTGGAAAGGACCTTAAAGGGTGCTTAATTCCAAGCCCTGCCATGGACAGGGACACCAAGGAAGAAGGGCTGTGGGAAGGTACAAGCAGTTGCTCACTGCAAGGAGAAACTGGGCTGACCACAAGGTTTGGCTTTGTTTGGTTAAACTGCTTGGTGTCGATCCAAGCACTCCATGAAAAATATGCAAAACAACGGGGCCAGAGCACATTTAGAGCCCAGGAGCTAGAAAACAGCCTGGCCTGCCCAGAGCCCGGGAAGAGCCGTGTTTACCTTCTGCAAACCACAGGTAGCAGTAAAATTAGCAATGGGCAATTAACATCCATTTGTCAATGGTTTCCTGGAAGGAATAATTGTGCTCCCCCTCCCCTTCCTGCCACCAGGGTCAGCAGGACAGCACAGGGGACATTCCAGGAAAACCAACAGCTCTGCACAGAGAGGAGCTGGGAGAAGAGCCCAGGTGTGCTGCAGCTCCTGCCTGTGGCTCAGGTAGAGGTGTTCAGCTCCTACCTGCTCCTGGGAGACCATCCCAGTGTTCCTGGGCATCCAGACACTCAAAATCGACACCCAAAATCAGTGTGGGTGTCCCCAGTCACCGACAGTTAATGCCCTCGGATGCTGTCATGCAGGGAATGGCTTCTCTTCCCAAAAATGACATTTTTGGGATGTGAAATATCCTTTTCTGCGACATGAAACACCCTTTTTTTGGGGCCACGAAACAAAGCAAAGCAGCTTCCAGTCGCCACTGGGAAATTCGGGTGGGATTTTGGCCGCATTCCTGTACCCAGTTCCAACGGAGGAAATAGTAAAATTCACAACGGGAGCTGAACAGGCTGAGCAAAAATGCTTTGGAAAATCCCACCATGGATTCCAGGCAGGCAGAGCGTCCCTGCCCACTGTGGGTTCCTGCCAAGCAGCCGGCACAAACACTCGGCCTCTTTCAAGCACTGCCAGGATTTGCCTTGCCCGCTGCCGCTGGGATGCCCATTTGGAATCCGACCGACAAGCTGGCCCCTGGAGGATGTTTTCCCTGGGATTAAAGCTCCAGGTGAACACCTCACGCTCTTCGGAAAGCCCCAAAATCAGGCTGGCCGGGACGGCGTGAATCACCCAGCCGGGAGACTCCGGGACTCACCTTTCTGCAGGATCTCCAGGTGTTCCCAAAGGATATCTCCCACAAAGTCAGGCGCCAGCTCCAGGAAGCACTCCTTGCCCAGGGCACAGAGGGCGGCTCCGTTCATGCAGAACTTCTGGAAATCCACTTCCTTCAGGCTGAACTCGTTCACCGCCCACATCACCCAGTCCCGCACGTGCGTCTCCGTCCACTGCTGGGGATCTGCACGGGGAGGCACCACTGAGCATCCACAGGCGGCTTTCCCGGGAAAACAGGGCACAAACAGCGCCCCAGCTGCGCTGCACCAGCACAGCCCCATCCCATGGAGATTAGGACCCCACTGGCACCAGGCTGGGAGGGAACACCACGCCCGGTTTGGATCAGTCCTATTAGTCAATGGGTTTATTTCAAATAGGAAGGAGCTTTGGGTTTGTTTGGGACTTTTAAAAACCCCATCAGTTCTCTGATCCCCTTCTCCCACCCATTCCTCCAATTTTCTTGGTTTCTCCCTAACACCAGCCTCTGGCAAAGGGTCCCTGCTGCTTCTCCGTACAGTGGAGATGACTCGTCCACATTTTTCCAGCTGAAGCTTCCAAGAACCAAGGCAATACCACTCGAGGAGAAGCAACAGAGGAGATGGCAGGCGTGGGGAATTCTGGGCAGCCTGGCAGGAGGACACAATCCCTGTGGACACTGTGGTTCCTCACCGGAAAGCCAAGCCTTACCTTTGGGAATTCCGAGGCGCTGCTGCTCCTTGGCAAAGCCGCTGAACGTGGCCTTCAACGCCTGGGACATCATTTCTTTGCTGCTGGGGGTTAACAAAGGCACATCCGCACATTCCATGTCTGAAAGAAGGAGGAGAGGGACACGGCCATGAGGACACGGGACTGGGAAGGATGACAGGGAAGGCTGGCCGGGTGACGTGGAATCGCTACGCTGCTGGAATGTGCTGCTGGATGATGACATCCAAGACCTTTTCAGGCATCAGCCTGCTGGGCTTCAGCATTCCAGCTGTGTCCAGAGCTCTGGAGCCTGGGACATGGCTCAGCAGCTCCAAGGCACCAAGGAAGGCAAAGAATCCCACACCAGGGTGAGCAAGAAAGAGAGAGAAAAGCATCCCTGAATTCCTGCTCCATCGTCCCGGTCCAAGGACCAGCAAGGAGAAAATTAAAGAATCCTAGAAAAGTGTTCATCCTCAAAAATTAATCCCTGTGAGGGTGGGGAGGTCCTGGCACAGGGTGCCCAGAGAAGCTGTGGCTGCCCCATCCCTGGAAGTGTCCAAGGCCAGGTTGGATGGGGCTTGGAGCAACCTGGGATAGTGGAAGGTCTCCGTGCCCATGGCAGCAGGGTTGGAATGACATGAGATGAGATTTAAGGTCCTTTCCAACCCCAACCATTCCATGGCTCTATGACTCCATGAAAAAGCGAGCTGACAGCAGGCTGAGACAGGACGGAGAAGCGGCAGAAAACGCATTTGAGGGGGGAAGGAAAACAAAGACCTGGAAAATCCCACATTAACCCGGAGTTACGTCATGCACATCCATAGCACAGCCTCGGCTGAGTCACGGACAACGCCAGCCATCCCATGGGAGAGCACAGGGCCAAGCCAAGAGCCAGGCCTGGAGTAAATCCTGACGAGGAGCAAACCTCTGCCTTTCCTTTTTATAATCCCTTTCTCTAATTTATTTGGAAGGAGGAGAACCTTTGTAGCCAAAGAGTATCATAAACAACAGCAGCCATTTGAGGGGAAAAAATCTGAATAAAGGTTTGGCTCTTTTTCCTGGACTTTCAGTATTCCTGAAAAACAGCTTTGATGGAGAAGGAAAGTCTTGAACAACAACCATCCCAAAAACTGCACTTGGTCGGCCTCCCATGGAAATCTTCCACCTGAGGTTGGTTTAGCACTGCAGCCTAGTGGAAATTTTTCCATGAAAACCCAGTGGAAAAATGACAACATGGGCAAAGTCTTTGGTGTTTTCATGAATATCTGGCCGCAGACACTAAAAATCAAAGAATTCTCTGTCTTGTGGAAACACAGCCACTGCGGTTTTCCAGCGCCCAAAGTTCGTTAAGCTCCCGATTTAATGAATTATTACACCTGCAAAGTGCTGCTGAGGGCTTGTTCCAGGCAGCGCTGAGTGTATCCCTGATAAAACATGGAGTCACCGATGGAAACAGCACTGCAGCCCCTGGGAACAGGCAGCCCACTCTGACCCGGTCTGGAATTCCTGCCCCACTCCAGTCCTCCCCCGCCAAACTCATGGGCATCATTTAAAGGCCAAAACCACAACGTTGGGGTTTTTTCCAAGTGGGAATCTGGGGGTTGGGTCAATGGAATTACAGGGCAGTACTGGAATCACCACCCCTGGAAGTGTTAAAATAAAAGTGGATGTGGCCCTTGGGGACAGGGTTTGGTGGTGGCCTGGCAGTGCTGGGAGAATGGTTGGACTCAATCTTGGAGGGCTTTTCCATGGATAAACCTCCATGTGCAGCTCTGTAGCACAGGGTGAGGGTGACAACACTGCAAAGCATTCCCAAATCACCCACTGGATGTTCCCAACGCAATTCCACGGCCAATTCTCTGTGCGCACTTCTGCCCCTTCCACCCTCAGCCCCAACTCAAAGCCATGCTAAAATCCCCCCCTTCTCCTTGGCTCCTCCTCCAGCCAAGACCCCAAGGCTCTCCAGGAACGATTTGCAGCCTCTTGGCTCAGGTAGGAGCAGTGAAATTCCCGACACCGGGTCTCTCGGGACACAATTCCCGCCCTCAGCCCACCACACAAATCCAGGCCCGCTGCCACAGTGGCAGGATCAGGACCTCTGAAAGCAAACACCACATCCAAGGGCTATTTGGCAAATTACACTTCATTATTTACTGGATTTGGCTGGAGAGGGCACGGAAAAATGAGCAGCCACCCTCGCTATCTCTGCTCCCCATCTGCTGCCTTGAGATAACACTGGGAGAAAGTGGTTCAGTGCCCCTTTCCCTTCATCCTCAAGTTACATTTTAATGCTCTGCTCTGTGCTCTGTGGTTACAGGGACCACCCAGGAATCCGCTCCTCCAACGGCAGCAGCTCCCTGCTCCCGCCTGCCCTGCAAGGATGAGTCAGACCCGGGCTGAGAAAACGGTTCTGACCCCGATTCTCGCACCGAATCACCCGTGAAAACCCACTTGGAGCTGACCTCCTTGGGCCAGGCACGGGGAGCAGGGTGAAAAATCGGATTTTTATCTCTGCAATAGCAAGCGCCCATCCCCGATCTCCCTGTTTTCCCCCTGCAGGATCCCAGCAAATCCGTCCTTCAGTAGCGGGGGGATAAGGTTTCGGTTTGGGAAGGTGAACGCTGAGCCCTGCACAAACAACGTGTCAAAACAGGGGAGACTTTCAAAGCGATCCCCAGCCAGAGGTCGGCGGAGAAGCAGACAGTCTGCTCCCAAATAAAAACCCACCGTGCCAGGGCAGGGCTGCTATTTAAACACCCAAATCCACCCAAAAGCGCGTTTCAAGGCTTCTGCAGAATATGTCGTGCTCGGCAGATTTAGGGCTGAAACATCAGCTGCTTTTTTCCCCGTGGGGTCGCAGCCACCCGCTCACATTTCTGCCGAGGACAAAGCAGCACCAAAGCCCCGAGCCCGCAGGAGCCTTGGTTTGGTCAGCAGTGTCCCAGAGCTGGGGAAAACTCACCCAGGGAAAAATGATTGTGTGTGTGTGAAGCTCTGCAGACGTGTCTGTGGGCAAGGCCTGGCTGTGACTTGAGAAAGACGCAGAGCAGGGTCAGTTCTTACTCCCAGTTTGGCCTCTGCTGCTTGGGTGATACTGAATTTATTTAAATATTGGGGGTTTGAGCACAGGGAGCACAAAGGGCTTCACCCTGCTCTGCCTGGGGTGTCCTGTGCAGGGCCAGGAGTTGGACTCAGTGATCCCTGTGGGTCCCTTCCAACCTGGACTACTCTTTAATTCTACCAGCTTTGCTGGATGCAAGGAAATTCCTTCCCACGGAGGCAAATCCAGCCCTGGAGATGTCCCCCAGCTCTTCGCCCTCAGCCTGGGGTCCCTAAAGGTCAGAGCCAAGCAGAATTTCGGGAACAAAAGCAACAACCCCGGCTTAGCTCCTCCAGGATCAGCTTTCACTGCCATCTGAAACCTGTTTGCAAGATTTTAATCCCACCTTGCACCAATAAACCATCTCCTTCAGCGCTGCCCGCAGAGCACGGGGCCGTGCAGGGGCCGGGGCGGGAGCCAGCCCCAAGCCCAGCTGTTCCACCTAAACCCGGCTCAGGAATGTCAGGGCTTTAATCCCAAAAGCGAGCGCGGCAGCGGGGGCCGGGCTGGGTTTTCTGGCTGGTTTTTACGAGCCCCTCAGAGCCTCCCCGACACGGCTGCCACGTGCAGGGGCTGCCTGGATGCCGTGTCCCGCTTTGATTCCGCTCCTGGGAGAGCAGGCAGGGTGTTGTGGGTTGGATTTTCAAACGCCACCGGGAGTTGCAGCCGGGCTGGAGAATTCTGTCAGCGGCGTGTGCAGCATCTGCAGAGCAGAGCCGTGGGACTCGCACGGGGGCACAGCTTTTACCCGGCTGCAGCTTCCCGAGGCAAAGAGGGGTCTGGGGGGATCCATGGCTTCTCCAAATCCAGCTCCCTGCCATCCCTGGGGATGTGACTTCGGGAACACGAGAGGATAAAACACCCTGGCACGGCCCTGGGTGGGGTTGGTGGTAAGGGGGACCTGCCCACACCCCCCAGCACACGGAGCCTGAGAGAAAACCAGGAGCGAAGGGGCCAAGATCACCGAGTTCATCTCCCAGCCCCGTTCCCACCCTGCTCTCACCAGACTCTGCGTGTATAAACTATTTCCACACATCTGATCTTTTTAAAGGGCTCGGATTTACAAACTTCAGGGATTTTGACCTTAAAGCACACAGATCTCCTCCGCACGCCAAAGCGTTCGCATCTGATTGCACAAGGAAAACAAATGGCAGGAGGGGAAAAAAAAAAAAGATGCTCGGAGCAGAAGGACGGGAGCAAAGTCATTTTTCAGCCGAGTTTCCACTCCGGGTCAGTGACTCCTCCAAGCTCCCCTCGGCCACTCACTTCTTTTTCCATCCAGGCCCTGCCTGGTGTTTCACCCAGTAGCCTGCTGGAAATGGATGTGGGGAGGGTCAGAGCAGAGCCACCTGACCCCACAGCCACCTCCTGCCCTCGCCCTGATGGATGGACGGGTCAGGAAGCCAAGATCTCCTCAGCCTCCCCTTCCCAGGCACAGAGCACACGGATATCGTGGAGATTCCAGGCCTCTGGGTGGCTTGGCAGAGGCACTGGACAAGGGGGAAAGGCTTTAAAATGAAACAGGGTAGATCTAGATTAGATCAATTAGATTTTAGATCAGATTTTAGGAGGAAATTCCTCCCTGTGAGGGTGGGAAGGCCCTGGCACAGGGTGCCTGTGGCTGCCCCATCCCTGGAAGTGTCCAAGGCCAGGCTGGATGGGGCTTGGAGCAGCCTGGGATAGTGGAAGGTGTCCCTGGCCATGGCAGGGGTTGGAATGGGATGAGCTTTAAGGTCCCTTCCAACCCAAACCATTCCATGATTCCATGATTAACCCAGGGGGAAGAAGCACATTGGTTTCAAACCAGCCCATTTGCAGGGATTGTGCATCCAAGGGCTCCATGAACTCGTGCCTGTCTCCCTCAGAAACCCCAATCCTGGAGCCCTGAGGCAGCTGAGATCCCCCTGCAGTCCCCATCCCGCCCTACGGAGCTGCCCACGGCCCAGGACGTGCCCCCACTGCCGGATGACGATGGAGCAGGCCTTTCCCAGAGGCTCTGCAAGGGGTGACAGGGGGGGTCGCTCTCCCACCCTCTTCCCACGTGCCCACAGCGAGCCTGTGGCCACCGAGCCCCCGGGTCCCCCTCCAGCCCGCCCCGAGCCCCTCCGCCCCGGCCTTCCCGAGGATCCCACGCGGGGCAGAGCTGGAGCTGGGGGAAGCTGCAGCACGGATTTCCCAACGTCCCCCAGCTGGGAGGGTTCAGCAGCCGAGAACCTTTCTCAGGATCGGAGGAGGCTGAGGAGGGGGGGGCCGGGAGCCGAGACCCTTCCCACGCTCCCCGGCGAGGCTGCCCGGGCATCTCAGAGCCCCCACGGAGCCCCCATGTAGCCCCCACTGCCCTGGGTCCCCATCTCGGGTTTCCAGCCCCACCGGGGCAGCCTCGCCTTTGCCAGGTGCCCCCCGGCCCGGAGCGGGGACACCCGGGCAAACAACCCCGGCCGAGCCCCCTGATATTTAGGCAGGATTAGGCAAAAATTTGTGTGCACTTTTGAACTGTTTTCACAAGCGTTGCCTCTCACTCCCACGCAGGAAGCAGGAGAGGAGCCGGCCTGTTCCAATTAGGGCTCCTCGGGCCCAAAGGGCAGCGAGATTCGAGGGGGGGGAAAAGGGAAAGTGGGACAGAAAGCTGGGAAAAAAAGGGACCAGAAGGAAACCTGGATGGGGAGCAGGGATGAGCATGGGGAGAGGGGGTTGCTGGGGATGTGGGGACGGGATGGGAGCAGAGAGGGGGAGATTTGGGTCCCCTTCCTGCTGCAACTCGCCAGAGACCAGCCCTGCTTCTCTCTCTGCAAGGACGGCACAAAAGGCGCAGACATTTGCTATTTTAATTTAAAATAAATATATTTCTTCAAAAAAAAAAAAAAAGAAGAAGAAGAAAAATAAGTCATTTTTTTTTCCTCCTTCAAGCAGTGAAAAATAAATACTCCGAGATGAAAGCTGGGCTTCAAGAGAAAAACAAGAGAGGAAACCGAAAGCCCACACTGCTTAGCGCTGCAGAAAGCCCAACAAAGCCGGCTTTTTTCCGGCCTTCAGCAGCTTTCTTATGGAGATGTGGTGTGTCATGGGGGCCAGCTCTTCCCCTAAAAACCAGCCCTGAACGCTGTCCTCCCTAAATGCAGATAAAGGCGTTTCTCCCCAGGTTTGGGCTCTCAGCACCCGGAGCACCAGAGGGGAAGGCTCAGCCAGGGGTGAGGGGTTGGGATGTTCTGCTCGGCCTCAGGTTTGGGGTTCAGCCCCGTGTGCCATGGATTGGGTGCTTGGGAGAAGTGTCCATGAGGAGAGCTGGACACAGAGCAGCCCCACGGTGAGGGAGGGCTGGGTTTGGCTCTGGGGATTTGGGGTCTGTGAGGAACCAGGCCCAGGGAAAGGGATGCTGCAGCCAGCCCAGTCGCTGCCTGCCCTGCTCAGGCTCCTTCTTCTCCCGCCCTCTCCCTGCTTTATAACGTGGGTGTTGGATGGCAATCCTGGGAAAGCAGCATCCCCCGGAGTCCCAGGAGCTCGCAGAGGAGCAGCCTGATGGTCAGCTCGCTCCATGCTCAAAAAAAAATGTGGGGAATGAAGGAGGGAATGAAGTGCCAGAGAAAGGCCGGGGCCGAGGCTGAGCAAAACCACAGCCCCTGAGTCAACGCTCGCTGCAGTTACAGGAAAACTCCTCCGGCTCAGCCGGGACAGAGCCCACGGCTCCTCTTCCTGCAAGGGCTTCCCTTGGCTGGGGATGGGCTCCATCCTCCCCACTTGAGCTGCTGGAAGGAGCACAGATGGATAAAGCAAACCCTGGGGAGGTGCAGCCACCCCTGAAGTCGGGGAACGCGGCTACGGTTTCACAGCGCCCGTCGCAACCATCGAAGCTGTCAGAAACAAAATGGTTCATCAAGAAAATCCCATCACTGTTGGCCAGAGGAGCTGTGGCTGCCCCATCCCTGGAAGTGTTCAAGGCCAGGCTGGATGGGGCTTGGATCAGCCCGGAATAGCGGAAGGGGCCCATGGAACGAGATGAGCTTTAAGGTCCCTCCCAACCCAAACCATTGGAGGGTTCTAACCTGAGATGCCACAAGGCCGGAGTGGTTCAGCTCCAGCACCGCCCTTAGCCCAGCTCAGGACCCTCCCACCCCGGCAGGCACTCCGGAATCAGCTCCGAACGGCCTCGCAAGTCACTTTAGATTTAACGGCATCACAATAAAAACTTCCACCAGACTTTTCCAAACCCACTGGCCTCCCCTTTGGAGTCTCCAGGTTGGAGACAGCCAGGCCAGGAGACTGCAGCCCGTGAGGAACAACCTCTTGTGCCCAAACCCCTCTCGTACTGAAACTCCTCCCATACCCAACCCCCTCCTGTGCCCAACCCCCTCCTGTGCCCAAACCCCTTTTGTACCCAAACCCCTCCCAAGCCTAAACCCCTCCCATACCCCAACCTCTTCTGTACCCAAATCCATCCTGTCCCCAAACCCCTCCCAAGCCCAAAGCCCTTCTGTACCCAAACACTTCCTGTGCCCAAACCCCTCCCGCTCAGGAGGCCAAGCCCCTTCTTGCAGCCATCGCCCTTCACCCTCCCGCGTTCCCAATGGAATATCACAGCAGAGGTGCCCCTCTGGAGCCAGGATTAGCACCTCACTTCCAGGCTGGTTTGCCTGGGATCGTTCCTGAGCAGGGCTGGGAGGAGACTCCCAGCCTGGGCAAACCTGAGAGCCACGCTTCCCCCGGGATAATCGCCCTAATCCCTGCTAACCGCGCTGCTAAAGAGCCCTAATCCCCGGGCACGGGCACACACGCGCTCCCGGGGCTTGGAAAAGCCTGTAATGGACACCCAGCCCGGCTGGAAGCAGGTCAAGTGTGACCAGCCGGCCCAGGTCGTTCCCAGGTCACTGCCCCACCCCCGGGAGTTGCTCCTTTACAGCCCAGCCCGGCTCCTCACACCCCACAGAGCTCGGATTGCCCCACAGCAATGGGGAAAAAAGAGGGAAAAGCCCTGCAAAGCCCCAGAGATCGGCACCGAGCAGAGATATCCCTGTGCTGCTGGCACAGAGCCCCAGGCATTCCCAGGGCTCACGCCTGCCACCAGAAGCCTCTTGAAATTCCTCGCTCTGCCCGGGCTGGGCTGGAAGCCCTCAGTCCCAGCCGTGCCCCTGGAGGCTTCCACCCTGCAGGAGCTCAGCCTGAGCCCTCCCAGAGCAATCCCACACCGGGATCAGGCACTCAGGGAACACACACTGCTCCAGGTCACCCACACCCACCGTCTGTGAGAGCCCACATTCTCTTCCAGCCAGGTTAAAACCAGGAATTCTGCTGTTCTCTCCTCAAATCCCTGGCTGATGATGCCATTTCTGGTATGTTTGACAAAGAAGGGATGGGACCGGAGGATTTGTCCCAAGAGAAGGATGAACCCATCCCAGCACCCATGGGATGGCCCCAACGTACTCCTGTGATCATCCCTGAGCAGCTCAGATGGAGCATTTCTCCATCCAAACAAACCCTCACACTCTTCTCCAGACATTCATCTTCCTCTCCTTCATCATCCAGGCACAGGGACGGACACAAAGGGGATTCAGCTCCAACGCCTCCAGCTGCTGCTCCAGGCTGGGGCTGCCAAAACCCAGCAAGGGAGAGCAGGGATTCAGCAAGGCCAGGTTGAGGATAATTGGCAGAACATCGTGCGAGGAAGAGGCTGTCAGGATGGGAAGTGTGAAAAGGGAAGGCTGAGCTCTCTTGGCAGGGCTGTCCCCTCGCAGCAGGAGAAGGGCCAAGGAACCTTCACTCAAGCTGAGCTCTTTCATCACTCACAGAGAGATCCCAAGCCCTCCATGCCGGCTCAGACACACCTGAAGAACAAACTGTGCCAGCACACTCTGTGAGCAGCTACGCGTGACCTCACAGCCCGGGATGTTTTCATCCCACAGTCCTGATGATCCGTGTGCAATGACTCCGTGCCCTGGATAAAAACCCCATTATTTGTGCTGCCCATCACCAGGACACGACACACTTGCGATGGAGATGGACTCCAGAGAGGTCCCTGCTGCTGGGAACTCACTGATCCTAAAAGGAGCCTCAATCATCCCTGCCTTGGGGAGGGATTAGCCGTGGAGAAGCTCGGCCAAACGCCTCCGATGCGTCTGTCCCGAGGAATTCCGCAACCTTCACTCGATCTCCCTGCACAGACCGATCCCTGTGTGTCCCGGGCTCGGCCCCTGCCCCCAGGCTGGGCCGAGGCCGCGTCACGCTGGACACGAGGGCACCACATGGCAGGACAGCGGCCGTGCCCCGGAGCCGGGATGATGTTCAACCCCTCCGGATCCGTCCGTCCACATCAAAGCCTCCCTGCTCCCCTCTCCAGCTCTCATTCATCCACCAGGAATGTTTGGAGGAGCTGGAAGGGCTGGACCCGCTGTGGACATGCTGTGCCGGTGTCCACGCGGCCGCGAGTGGAAGGTGCCCAGGGATATCCCCGTGGCACTCCCCGCGCCGGGAACATCCCCGCACGGTGCTGACAGCACGAAGGAGGAGATGCAGAAGGCTCGGAGGGTGAGGAGGAAGGGAGGCCGGGCAGCTCCGGGTCACCTCCGCACGCCGCCCCGGGGCCACGGGCGCCGGGCGAGCCCCGCTCCGCTCGGCAGCTGCAGATTCCTGCCGCTCCCACCCCCTCCTCCGCAGCCTTCCCGGCCACCCCTTCCCCGCGGGGCAGTGCCAGCCAGACAGCCCGGATTGCTCAACCCAGGGGCAAGTCCCGGCGCATCGCGTCCCCACGGATCGCAGCGGGATCGCGGCTGCCGTACCCGCGAGAGCCCCGTCCCTGAGACCGGCCTTTGACAGCCGCTTTTCCACACATCTGGGGGCGGCCGGCTCCGCCCGGGAAGCGCGGGCAGCGCTCCAGGAGAGTGTGCAGAGGAGGAGGAGCCCAGGGGCTTCTCCCTGCCCTGACCCGGTGCCCACCCATCCCTCCGTGCCCAGGGAAGCGTCCCCGCACACGAGGGCCCCGGGGCTGCCCTCCCTTATCGGCCCGAGCTGTCCCCGCTGGCAGCCGCGCTTCCCGCGGGCGGAGAGGGGAGATTAGGGTATTTAGCTTTGAAATCAAACAAATAATTGCACAGGCTCTCTGCAAACAGATCAGGGTTGGGAGGTCAGAGAGCAGCTGGTAAATCTCAGCGCTGTTTGCTCTGCCTAAATAATATTAGACCGAGGATAATCAATCATTTTAATCAACAAAATTATTTATAACTCCTTAGAGCGAACAGCCAACTCTACTGGCAGCTGCCAAGAGATGGCAGGTAACGATCCACATGCCTCCAGTTCCCCTGTACTGGCCGTGGATTGACTCCTTTGCACCCCTGGATTTGCTCCCCCGAAGATTCGCACTCTCATGTGCCTTGACCCCTCCTGTCTGAGGGTGCCCCTGGCCAGGGCTCACAAATGCACACTCAAATACACATTCAAACACACACTCACAAATACACACTCAAACACACACAGCAGCCCCTCTGCAGCTGAAACCAAAACCAGGCCAGCTCACAGCAGTCCCTGCACGCTCCAAACGCCTTCCCAAGCTGCACCTCCCAGGGCAGCAGCATCCCACAGGATGCGAGGGAGAACCAGCCCAACAGGAGAGGGAAAAGAGGCTCCCTCTGCTCTGCCACCCGAGCCAGCCCCATGTCCTCGGTTCTCCTCAGGGCTGTGGCTCTGCTGATGCCACCACATGACCCTCCACGGGCACCACTCGTGTCCCATGCACTGCACATTCCCATCCCAGCCCCAGGACAGGCTCTGCACAGCAGCACACGATCCCAGCAGCCACGACAGGACAGGAGGATTTTCCTGGCTGGAAGCTGCGCAAGCATCGCTGCAGAGAGAGAACCAGGGTCAGCTTCCCATGTGGGACCAGGGGGGAACAGGGACAAGGCCATCCCTGGATGCTGCTGCCAGCCCAATACCATTTCTCCTCCCCGTCCCCTGTCCAAGCTCAGCTCCCGCAGTGCTGGAGGCCGGGAAGGGGCCTGGGAGAAACCTGGGAAGCACAGCTCCCCAGCCCACGCCAGCCTCAGGAACAGCGGTGCCAAAGCAATTTCATTTCACAACTTCCCAGGAACAATTCTCCCGGTATTATTCATTTTTAAGCAGACAAGAGAACGAACCAAGGGGCTTTTCCCAGGCACACCAGGAGAGCCCCAAGATTAATCCTCTCCATCCCAGGCTGAGCACAGGGCTCCTGGGCTTTGCCTGGATTTGTCACACCATGCAACATCCAGGCTACAGGTATCCTCAGGAGCAAGGGTTTTCCCAGTCGACCCCAAGTCCTACTTCTAGGAAACTTCCCACCAGGGAAGGGACCGGCACAGGGATCAGGCCAAACCAAGCCCCGGGAAGATGAAGGTGGGAGTGAGCTGGGGAAGGCGGCCAAAGACGAGCTGGGCTGCCCCATCAGCCTCGGTCATCCCCATCCCAGAGCCAAGGGTTGTCCAGGACAGGGATTATGTCACCTATTGGCCTCAGGCTGGAAGAGCGAAGGGCAGGCAGGGATAAATCCGAGGGCCTGGAGGCGCTCGGATCTGCCCAGAGGAAGCCCGAGCTCGGGAACGTCAGCGGGGGCTGGGGGAGAGAGGCTGAGACACTCCCAGGCCTCGCATCCACCCCGCAGCATCCGGAAGCTATTAAGGAATTACAGGCTCCCTGGCCCCGAGCCTTCCCCGGCAGAAGTGCCTGGGAGCAGATGGTGAAAGGGCTGATTGAATTCGGCTGCTCGGGCCAAGAGGCTCTTCGGGAGAGACTCCACGGAGGAGGGGGCGGAGGGGGCGGCATTTGGCGACTCGGGAGCTGGGAGCCCTTGCCAGGAACTCCAGGAATTCTCCATCAACCCTAACGAGGCTGGAGGAGCTTTGGCAGGGACTGGGATGTGTGGTTTGGGGTGTGAGATGCCCTCAGGAGCTTGGCCCTGAGCTCCTGCTGCTCGGGGGGTGAATCCCTCAGTGATCCAAGGATGGTTCCTGTCCGCAGGCATCTCCAACGGCAGCAGGGCTGCTGCATCCCACCAGCCCTTCCAGGGAGCTGGGATGACCACAGGGGCCGTGTCCCCCTTGGTGTGATCCCAAGCCTTGATCCTGGCAGAGGAGGAGGCACAGGAGCTGTCAGCTCAGCAGCCCTGCCCACCCCCCGGGGCCTTCCTCTCAGAAAAATGCAGGTTTGCAAAGATCCTTGATTCCCGACTTGGTCTAATGCCACCCCATTCCCAGCGCCCATGGGAAGGCACTGGGCATGGAACCAGACCTCCCAAAGAGCCTTCAGAAAGGGATGGGACTTCAATGAATCTGGATGGGGAGGAGGTGAGGAAAAAAGGCCAGGATGAGAGAAATGTAGGATGAAATAAAGCCAACAGGGAAAAAAAAAAGGATAAATGTGCCTGGAAAGTCATCGCGGTGCCAGCCCTGCTGGAGGCGATGCCAGTGCCTGAGCAAAAACACTGATGGAGGAACCAAAATTGCCTGGGGACGAAGGAAGGGTTTAATGTCTCCCTGGAAAGCGGAGGAAGAAAAAGGAGGAATGCCCCAAAACCCAACACAGCCCCAAGCTCCGGGGCTGCCCTGACAAACCAGCTCCAGCTCCCCACTCCCTGTGCCCCGGAGGGGGACAGGCACCGGCTCCGAGGCCCCTGTGCCATCCCTATGTCCGAATCCATGCCTGTTTTTCCAAGGGAGAAAGCTCCAGCGAGTCCCCCGGGACCCCTGGCTGGCCGCCCCGGCTGCCCGGGGTTGGGCAATCGGGAGCCCGGTCAGGGCTGAGCCGGAGGGGCCGGCCCGGAGCGCTCCGGGCCCGCCAGGGGATCTTTGCGGAGCAAACTTTTCCGAGACAAGTCATGAGATTATTTCTTGCCTGGAATTTGCTCCCGCAGCTCCCATCGGCCCCGGAGTGCTGAGTCAAGAGACCGCCGGGGCTGTGCCCTCCAGATGAGTAAATAAATTGCCATGGGGACTGGGGG
>VZRJ01009091.1:744648-806437 GCA_013397565.1 Ptilonorhynchus violaceus | reverse complement strand
GCCTGGAGCCCAGCAGGCGGGAGCAGCAGCTGTGCGTGCCCCGTGAAAAGACGCCCATTCATCTCCGCGAGAGCGTGCGGGGGAGGCAGCGCGGCACAGGGGAGGGGGAAGTGTTGGAGGAGGCTGAGAAAAGGAAGGAGGCCGCAGTTAAAAATAGGATAAAAGGACATGAAAAAAAAAAAAAAGAAGATTTTTTTTTTTTTTAAAAAAAAAAAGCTTCGCTCGGAAAATGCACTGCAGCTGGAGAAGCCATCGGGCTGAGCCTGGTCAGCTTTCACCTTCCCCCCCTCTCCTCCTCCTCCTTCTCCTCCTCCTCCTCCTCCCCAAGCCCCCTTCTTCCGAGTGTGGGTCTGGAAGGCGGCCCAGAAAGCGCTCACAAAAAGCGTTTTCCTCCGGGGTTCTCCAGCGGGAGAAGAGCAGGCAAAGGAGGGGACACGTGGGGAAAAGCAGGGAGAGTTCCCCAAGGATGCAGCGGCCCCGGGGACCCCAGGCTGGGAGGAGAATCCCAGGGGCAGCAGGGCGGGAGTACAGGGAGAGCATCCAGCCCTGCTCTGTGTGTGGGGCAGAGCACACCGAGAGGTTTCTCCAAAAAGATCCCTGGAAGTGTTCAAGGCCAGGTCGGACAGGGCTTAGAGCAACCTGGGCTCGTGGAAGGTGTCCCCGCCCGTGGCAGGGGGTTGGAATGAGGTGATCCTTAAGGTTCCTGCCAACCCAAAGCACCCTGGCATTCTGTGGTTCATCTCTCAGTGAAAGCAGGATCACTCCCCCAAATGCTCCAGAAGTATCCAAAAGGCTGGGAGCACCGTCAGTCCGAGGGTGCTCATTCAGCACAACAGCAGTTGTAGAAACTTCTTCCCCGGAGTCAGGGCTGTTCCACCCCTCACCTGCCATTAACAACAGTTTTATCTCCCCTATCACGAAGGAAAACAAACCCAGCCAGGCTGGAAGGGGCTGTTAAAGTGGCCTTGGCTCCTAAAGGCAGCACAGCCAGCACTGTGTCCATGCTGAAATTATAATGGAATCACAGGATCCTAGAGCGGTTTGGGTTGGAAGGGCCCTTAAAGATCATCTCCTTCCAACCCCTCCACCGCGGGCAGGATGCCACCCCCTAGATCAGGTTGCTCAGAGCCCCGTAATAATTTGATAATTCCCCCATCAAATGTTTTCCTCCACTCCAGTTTTATGCCTAAGCTTGTATAATCCAAAAAATAGAACCAGGGAGGAGCATTAGGCTGCCATTTCCTTATGAATTACCCATCCAGGGCTAAGCGTGGCTTTCAGCATCCTCTCAGCCACCCTCTGGGCACGCACAGGGCAGCTGCACTGGGCTGGCAGATGGAGCAGCCCAGGTGCCTCCACATTCCTGATCCCGGCTGCCCAAGGAGCAGAGCTCCTTCCACGACCAGCCAGCAGCTCCCCTCTGGATGTTCTATCCCGTCACCTCTGGGCTGCGGGCTCTGGGTGACCCCCGGGCAGTGACATTCCCAACACGTGCACCGCACATGGTGGCACAATCCAACAAATAAAATTGACTCCAGCCCATTCTCAAATGTTGGCTTTTCAAGCCAAAAAGCTCCACCCCTTCTTGCTTTATCTACGACCTAAATCCACATCAGGCTCTCCTTTATCCATATCACTGAATAATCTTATCAGCTTCAAGCACGGCGTAAATAAACTCGCCCCAGCTTCAAAGGCAAAACATCTTCCCCAAACACAAGCAGCTCTCAAACCCTTAGAAATGTTGTGGGTTTCTATTGCAGGAGGATGTATTCACACTTGCATTTTCCTTGTTGACTTGTTTCTTTCACCAACATCAAGACCATGAAAACCAAAATAGCCTCTGGTGCACCAGAAGAATAGATGACAAATGGTTTTCATGTGCACCCGAGACACAAAGGAGAAATGAAAGGCTGTTCCTGGCCCCATATACAAATAAGAGCTTCCTCCCATTTAAAATTAGAAACTGCTCTAGACTGAAGAACCAGCTCTATTAAAAAACAGATCAGAGAAAGAGCACCTTGCACTGCAGCAGGAAGAACCGAGGAGTCATTCTTAGATATTGCAAGAGAGTCGGGGGCCTGTCCTGCTCATCCCAACTCACTCAAAGCTGGGTCAAAACCTGTGGGAGACAAGGGCAGCTTGGATTTCTTTCCCTGGCTTCGCTGAGGTTTGAGGCAGGCTCCAGCCCCTGCAACGGGAAAGTTCACAGAGCCAGCGTGGGGTAGGGAAGATGTGGGCTGCAGATATGTTGGTCCCTGGAGAGAGCACTTTCACAGGAAAGGGGAGAGGGTAGGGAAAAAAAAAAACGCTGTGAAAACTTTCCAGGCACAGATTTGCAAAACGTTTGAGCGAATCCAAATGCTGGCAGGGCAGATTTCATCAGAGCGGGGCTGACATCACGCTGAGAGAGGTCACCCACAGGAGTTGAGCAAATAGCTGGGATAAGGACGCCTGGGAATAGCAGAGGAGCTCTGCTCCAGCCACAGGCACAGCTCTCTGTGTCCATCTCCTGCTCGCTCCCAAGTGCTCACCAAAGGAGAAAGGAAAAAAATCCCCAATGCCTGAACCTTTGCCAAGGAGAGGCTTCAAAATGCGCATCTGACCCCAACAGTCGCTGGTTCTGCTGAACTCTTCAGCTGCAAAGTCTCTGAACGTCAGGGTTTTCCCTCCCCAGGGGCCAGTGAGCACCGCTGACGAGCAGGAACCGGTCACGGGAGAGCAGCAACGCCACGGAAAAGCTCACATGGGATTGAAATGCTTCAGGAGAGGCTCATGTGGGGCTAAAGTGAAACATAAACTTCACCTTGGCCCCTGGCAAAGGTCACGTTTGTGCAACGTGAGCTCTTCCCCCTGGTTCTGTGGTTGGGCCGTGCCAGGGGGTGCCTGAGCCCTGGGCTGGCCCTGTCACCCATCCCAGGCAGGAGAACATCTGCCCTGCTGGGGGTTATACGGGAACCATGGAATCCCAGAACGGTTTGGATGGGACCTTAAAGCTCAGCCCAGCTCATCTCATTCCACCCCACCTCCCACAGAACAGGGAACAGCCCAGAGTGCAAGCTCAGCACTCGGAACATGTGTGGGACAAGGATCAGTCACCAGGGATTTTGCAACAACTTCCAAGTTAGGGATGTGTGAGAGGAGACATCCCCCACGCCCAGGCAGGGAGGTGCTGATGGCCCAGCGTGACCACCACCCTTCCAAGGAATCCTAAAATCCCACAAGTGGGTTAGAAAGGACCTTAAAGCCCATCCCACACCCTGCCACGGGCAGGGACACCTTCCACTATCCCAGGTTGCTCCAAGCCCGGTCCAACCTTGGACGCTTCCAGGGCTGGGGCAGCCACAGCTTCTCTGGGCAGCCCGTGCCAGTGCAAGACACTGAGCTACAAGAGACCCCAAATTACCACTGCAGCGGAATGGAAATTTGGAGTCCCCATTTCCTTGCACCCCTCCATGGATGCCACTTTCCAGAGCCACCAGTCGGGACATCCATCCTGCAAATGCCAGGAGAAACGCAGGAGCTGCAACCAGCAGATCCCACCCTGCCTGTGGAATCCTCCCGGAGACCCCAGGGCTGTGAAACCCCGGGGAGCAGCAACCGGGGCTTGCTGTCCCTAAACACAAGGGGGGTGCCCACAGGAGTTCAAAATGTCAAAACCCTGCGAAATCACCACATGAGAGAGGAGAGGGGCTCTCCCACACCGGGCAGGAAGAAGAAAGCTTCTACCCTTCCACCTCACTTCAACAAGAAGAGAATAAAAGCACATTTAAGGGTTTTTTTCTGCTTTCTGGCCCAAACTTCACCTTTGACACCAGCAAGGCAGGTTCCAGCCTGGGGGTGCTGCGCCTTGGGGATGCACTGAGGGCGAAACCCCAATAAATGAAGCCAGGACTGGGGCAGAAAGCAAATCTAGAAGGAAGGAGAGCAGGGGGATACACACCAAGCAGAGCCTGGGCGGGATTCAGGCTCATTTTCCGCGCTGAGGATGCTCCGAGCCCCCCAGCACAGGGGGAGGTGCCACCCCCGTGTCCCCCCCGTGTCCCAGCCGTGCCAGCCCCGTGTCCTACCCGTGCCGTAGTGCTCCAGCCCCGTGGGCACCTCCTGCGTGGCCGGCTCGTCCCACAGCGGGCAGCACGTCCTGGGCTGGCAGCAGGAGGCCTGGAAGCCGCAGGTCACCCAGGGATCCTCGCAGGCACCGGCCGCTCCCGGTTTCTGGAAGCGGGAGAGGGGAAGCGTCAGGGGAGAGAGACCCCGAGAGGTGCCGGGGGCGGCGGGGCTTCCCCACAAAATCCCGCAGATCCCAACCCTTTTGGCATCGTGACAAGGCCAGAAAGGGCTTCTTTGAAACAAAAAAAGAGGAAAAAAGTAAAGGTTGGAGCGAGGTCGGAGCGAGGCTGAGCTCGGCAGGGCGGAGGTGCGAGGGGGAAACTGGGACTGGCATTTCTTGGCAGGGAGAGCAGGAGGCCCCAAAACCCCCCCAAAACATGGGGGAGGTCACCAGGGGGTGCAGAACCACAGCCCTGCCCAGGCACTGCGGGGGAGCCTGTGCCCGTGGTGGGGGAGCCTGGGCCAAGCTGTCACATTTATGTTCCTATTCCTGTTTATAGAGACATTATTTGTGATTCTTATCTTTATATTTGGGTTATTAGTTTTATTTTTGTGCCCGCAGACAGGCGTGTGTACAGGTGTATTTACATGAAAATATACAGGGGGTATATGAGATATACACCATATACAGTATAAAAATGTATATTTATATAATAAAATGCATTATTAGCCACACGTTACATAATCTAATGTATTATTATATGCTTAACATAATACATTATATATGTAGATACATAAGTGATATATTTATACACCCACACCTGTACAACCCTAGGCTATAACTCAATCTAAACCACACATTTATTTTTATTGTAGATGAAGCTAGATTTATACTCTATAAATAAAATACATTGATTATCTATAAGGACATACAGGTATTTAGAAACATAGATCTGTCTAGGTTGGAAAAGGGCTTTAATAACTGATCCCAGGGTATAATTTTCATTTTATTTTGTACACCCCTATTTTATATATTTATGTGTGTATATCTATATGTACACACCACATAGATCATGTATATGTGTGTGTATCTACATTATATACATATTTACCACACACACACACACGTATATACACACATACCATATCATATAGACGTTGCAGTGAAGTGTTTATGTCCCTAGAAGAGCACAATAACATACACATAGCTATAAATAAGTGCAGGATGTTTGAATTTTTTATCATTATTACCATTTCCCTGCGGGGAGATAGATTTGCTCGGTGCCCAATCGATATTTCAAAGCCAAATGCGCACTCGGAACCATTTAAAGAAAAGCTACGGAGCTGCCTTAGGAATATTTCATGGCTCAGAGTGGGGTTTGCTTCCTAATTTGGGAAAAATGTTGCTTTTTTAGCAAGTATTTTGCACAGCCTGATGTGTCAGCTCAGAGTTTATCTGACCTCTAACGCTCAGCATTTCTTTGGACAAACGTCTAGAAATGACATTTTTCTAAATATAGGTCTGATTTCTCTAAATATGGAGCTGATTTCTCTAAATATGGGTCTGATTTCTCTAAATATGGGTCTGAATTCCCTAAAAAAGGCTCCATCCCCTGCCCAGCCTGTCCCAGGATCACTCTCCAACCTTCTTCACACACAACCCCCCATCCACTGCACAGGCAGAACGGAGCTGGCTCGGGACGGGGAGCACCAAAATGATCCCAAAACTCCAGAAAACCTGTGGAACCTTTCCCAAACCCTGCCCTGCTCCGTGCTGATCCCACAGATCCCCGGGTGAAGGTCGGCTCGGGGAGCAGGCAGCGGGACAATGGTTCCCCCGGCAATCCTCCTCCCAGCACAAGCGCAGGAAATCCGATGCAGGATCCCATTTCCAGGGGAGGGCTGCAGGCTCCAGAGGGTCAGATAAGCTCCGGGTAAACACTTGGAATTCAGGAGCTGCTCTGAGCTACCCAAAACCTTGGAGGGGTCAGGGGATGGCACTGAGCTGGGTCAGGGCTGGAGAAGTCACAGAAACAAGAGGGAAAACTGCCGGGGTGGGAAACTAACCCCAATTCCTGTCTTTTACAGGATCAGGGAATGCTTTGGGTGGGAAGGGAACTTAAAGCTCGTCTCATTCCATGGGCAGGGACACCTTCCACTATCCCAGGTTGCTCCAAGCCCCATCCAACCTGGCCTTGGACACTTCCAGGGATGGGGCAGCTTCTCTGGGCAACCTGTGCCAGGGGCTCTCCACCCTCACAGGGAGGAATTTCTTCCCGATTCCTAATCTAAGCCCTCCTTCCTTCAGTTCAAGGCCGTTCCCCCTTGTCCTGTCCATTCCTTACCATCGCTCCAGGCCGAGCCAGAGGGTAGGGAGCTGCGTTGCCCACGGCTGTGTCCATGTAATAACTCATCATCCTGGAGGTGCCTGCAGAAAGGGAGACGGGCGTTACATTCCACGCCAGAAAAACTGACGTGGCTCAATCGTGAAACGAAAAACATGAATGAAAACGTGAATGAAAAACGGCTCAATCCGTGCTTTCCACGGCCAGGGAAAGCTCGGAGCAGGCTGTCACCTTAACGGGGTTGAGCTGGAAAAGTTAGGAGGAAGAGTATCTGTACGAATAGGAAATATTGTGATTAGAGGGGCTGAGTCAACAATGCAGCACGCAGATGCAGGGGTGTAAACTGGGGAGAGCCTGACAATGGGAATGAATTATCACCTGGAAGCTCATGGAGCTACTCTGAGGGAAGATGAGATCATATTTCCTTTGCTGGAGAATCGGTGGGAAATTGTTGCCAATTTTTTTTTTTTCTTTTGAGAGAGAAAAAAAAAAAAAGAAAAGAAAAAGGCAGTTTGTTGAGATCAACACCTTTCCTGTGCAAGCTTTGTCAGGACCGCTCTGCCTCACAAAGAACTTCGCTGTTTTCAGGACACATCCTCTGTTTTCCCACATGAGCTTACGCTTCCCTCGCTAAATCCCTCCCTTGCAGTTCCACATGGCTTCCCCCACGTGGGATTTACTCTCCTGAGCAAGTCCCTCTACCAGAGCTGCTCATCAGCTGGGATTTGGAATCATCAGTGAGCCCCTGAGTGGGGCTGAGGTGAAGGAGCTCCAGAGATCTGGAGGTTTTTCCCTCTCTCCTGGCAGTGACAATGGAAAACGCAGCGCCGAGGCACTTTCTGTGTTTTGGGGATGTGACTGGGAGGGAGGGATGCAGGGGGAGCAGCCTGGGCTCGGCAGGATGTGACCTGGAGCCCAGGGAATGGCTGTTCCCAGCCTGGGGATGCAGAGGAGCTGCTTTAACCTCCCTGAGGACGCAGCTCCAGCTCCTCTGGAACACCTCTGGATCGCGGCAGGGTCCCGGGCTGTGAGCGCTGCAGGTGCAAACGCTTGTCTGAGTTATCCTACAGCAAAATCACAGAACCAGCAGGTCCAGCTTCACTCAGCACCGCCAGGCCCCGCACTAACCCAAGTGCTGCTCCCACACAATTTCGAGCACTTCCAGGGAAGGTGACCCCACCCTGCCCTGGGCAGCTGTGCCAGTGCTTGACAGTCCTTTGGCTGCAGAAATTCCCCCTGATATCCAACCCAAACCCCCCTGGAGCACCCTGGGGCTGTTTCCTTTAGTTCTACCTCTTGTTCCCTGGGAGCAGAGCCCAACCCCACCCGGCTGCACCCTCCTGTCGGGGAGTTGTAGGGAGAAAGTCCCCCCTGAGCCTCCTTCTTCCCAGGCAAAACCCTCCCAGCTCCCTCGGCCGCCCCCCAGCAGCCCCGTGCTCCGTTGTGTGCTCAGAACCAGCACAGCCACGTCCCCTTCAGCCTCCTCTTCTGCGCTGGGCCCCGGGATGCACCCCCAGCCTCTCCTCCGCTCCTTCCCGGGGGGCTTTGCTGCTGCTGGGGGTCCCTGCAGCCCTCCACCCCCGGGGAAGGGAAGGGCAGAGCCGCTCTGGCCGTGCCTCACTCAGCACCTCGGCGAGCAGGGACCCCCCGAGCGTCCCCAACACGAAACACCTGCATGTGCACGGTATTAAATTATCATCAGCGTTTCCTGCTGCTTAGTGCTAACCCTGCCTCTCACACCGGCGGGAGGGTTTTGGTTTGGTTGGTTGGTTGGTTTTTTTTTTTCCGAACTTCTCTTTTTTTAATTCACAAGACTGAAAACTATCACCGTGCGGCGCGGGGAAAACGAGGCTGTTTCTCTTCGTGCTGTACCCAAAACCACAGCGTGGCTGAGCAGCCTGAACTGATCTCAGCATCTGAGCACGCCCTGGCAGCCCCAGCGAGGCGTTAAACGTTGCTTTGGGGCTCGCAGCAGCTGGGGCAGCTGCAGCTGGGCCAGGCAGGGCCGGGGCGTGCAGCCCGTGGCTGCAACCCCAGCGATCGCTGAGGGGTTTGGGGTGGAAAGGACCTTAAAGCCCATCTCTGTGCCACGGGCAGGGACACCTTCCACGAGACCATGGTGCTCCGAGCCCTGTCCAACCCGGCCTTGGGTGCTTCCAGCGTGGAGCATCCCTGGCGTGCAGGGCATCCCATAACGCAGGGCAAGGCTCCCAGTGCCAACCCATCACCCCCCTCACCCCGGCCTTCAGCACACGGGAACCGCCTCAGGTGAACACGAGCTGAGCTCACCCCAAAGCAAAGACCGATTGTGCCACCCCCAGCGAGGCAGACAGGGTGAAACCGAGCCGGAGCCAGCTCGGGGCCGCTCCCCCGGCCCAGCGACACCGCCGTGCCCCACAGCGGGCAGGAGCGGCCCCAAAGGGCAGGTGAGCAGCAGTCCCCGGGAGCAGCTCTGCCTCGTGCTCTGCAGCTCGAGCGGCGGCAGCGGGGCCTCGCTTTGGGGTTTTTTGCCCTTTGATCGAGGCACGGCGCTCGCAGGCGCTCTCGAGAGCCGCGCTCACGCCTGGCTGGCTGCCCTCTGCACCTTTCTCAGCCAGAACCTTCCAGCCAGGCACCGCACGCTGCTGCTCCCGGCCCCGAGCGCGGCACCAAACCCGTCCTGACAGCGGCACGGGGCTCCCTGCAGCCAGGAATATCGATGGGATTTCAGCCCCAGCAACCCCTCCCCAGCCGGGGAGAGGTGAGTGGTTATCTCTAGACAGCAGCTCCGAGGCATTCAGAGTCAGTTTGCTCTCTGGTTTCTCTTCCCCTCCGAGCTGTGCTGTTAAAAAGCACGAGGGAGGGCCAGAGGCACAACCCAAAACTCGGCAGCGATTTGCATCCCCGTCTCCGTGGGTTCAACAGAAGTCCTGGTGAAAAGCAAATTAAGCCAGACCCCCAACCCGAGGTGGGTTTTGTGGGTGGCAGTGGTTAAAGGACAGCAGAACACAGGTTGGGGCTGTGAAAAGGACCTGGAATCATGGAAATCCCTGAGGAAGGAATCCCAGAAGGGACCATTCCAACCGCCTTCCATGGGCAGGGATGGCACCCAGTAGGTGACAAGCTGGAAAAGGCAGGATAGCAGGTCCTGCGCATGAAATAATCATGGAAAAGCTCTGGAGGAGGAGGCAGGGGAGAGCAGAAAGGGAGCTCTGCTGTGCTTTGTCCGGGCTAATTTTAACAGAACTTCCACCACTTCCCAGAGGAAACTACTTCACAGCCCCAAACATCTCCCACTGTCAGCAGTTTCCCTGATGGCTGAGTGATATTTTGCCTCTCTTCAGCTTCCTCTAACGAGAGCCTGAAGAGTTCCTCTCCTCCCCTGGATGCTGTCAGGGAGCTCAGCCGAGCTCTGCTCCAGGCTGGAGCTCCTCAGGCCAGGTAAGTTGGCTGACGGTGAGGAAATCGCTGCAGATTTACACCAAGATAATGCAGAGCCACAGCTTGCTGAGAGCTGTTAATAAACAGAGGGGAATCAGAACCATTTGGTAAAATCCTTAACGACCGAGCAGCTTGACTTGAGCCTTATTGTTTGCTCTTATTATTCCTGTCTTATTGTGAAAACACGTGTGGGAGAAGCAGCATTTATTCTGGGACCTGATCAAGTACCAGCCAAAGCTATTACACTCCTGGGTCATTTCTAAACGAAATTAAAATTTTAATTTCATTTCAACATCCATCCCTCCTCTTTTACAAGGGTTGTTTGGTTTTTTTTTATTTTAAGTCAATTACCAAGCTTAGTTTAAAAAGGGAAAAGCTGTTTGTGCTCATGATTTACACACACACACACACACCCCTTGCAGAAGCTGCTGAGTTATAAATGAATATTAGAATAAAGTGAACTTTGTCTGTTGGATACATGAGGACACTCTGCAATATTTCTATATAATGTTTTGGTTTTATGTTGTTTTAAGGATGGGAAGGGGGAAGGGCAGTGATGCCACAGTGACTTCCCAGCGGCAGAGTCAAGCTCCCACCTCTGTTTCCCGGTTTAATGCTCCATCCATGGGTCTGGTGCCAAGTCCTGTTCCCCGATTTCCGAGCTGCAGGAGCACACTCAGCTCCTCCCCACACCCCTCAGCCCCCACGAAGGTGTCACTGCCGGGGTGGCACAGCTGGCACAGCCACCAAACACCCTTTGGGTGCTTTCCTCCATCCCAATAAACCAAGGAAGTTCCTTTTCCACGGGGTCAGACGGGAAGCCACGAGGATGGGGCAGCATCAGCAACCCCACCAAAATATTTCTGCTTCCAGGAGGTGAATTAAGACTTTAGAGATCTGCAGCAGCCCCTGCCACAACCCCACCCCCCCGGGCTACCTGGCTGACCCAAAGCTGCTCGGTGATAACCACTTTATTTTTGCATCGAGCAATAATTTATCATCTTCGAGGGGGTGGGGAGAAGCGCCGGTGGAAATGACATCCTTCCGCCAGCTTTAACCCTCGGCGTCCTGGCACTTTCCAGGCCGCCTGCCAGCTCGGTTCCCAGGGCAGGGAGTGTTTGTTGATCCGTTGGCATCCTAAAAACCTCATTCAGTTCATCAACCCCTGGCCTCCGCCTCAAACAAAAGGAGCATCCCTAAGGATTGGACAGGAGTGGACATGAGGGTGTTTTATTTACTCACATCCATGATTTTTAACGGATTGGCCACTGCTAAAAATCCCTCATTTCTTAGGATTTTAAAGCTTTAGGGTGTTAACACCTGATTTAGTGACTGGAAAGCAGTCAGGGCAGTAAGGGGTGCTGCATAAATAGAGTAGCAGTGGTAACGAGAGCAGCAATCGCCCTCCTGCCCCCGCTGTAAATCCTCCAGGAGGTGAAAGGGCCGGGATAAGGTCACCAGGGAAAGTGAGGGGCGAGGCTGTGAGCCCCGGGGTGGCTGTGGGAGCCCCAGGGCGGTGGTTGCCGGGAACGAGCACCGTGAGGAGCTGTTCGGGCACGATGGGGCAGGGGCAGCACATCCCTGCTGGGGTTCTGCCCTCCCTCCCCCGGTGCCTGTCAGACATGAGCAAGATATGATGGGATGTCAAGAGCATTCCCGTTTGGCTGGACAGGCTCTGGCTGGGATGGGGGACAGCGGCCGTGGGAGAGACCCGGGGCGGGGCAAGTTTGGCCCAGGAGCCCTCGCCCTCTGTGCTTGTACCAAACTGCTTTTTCCCTACATTTCGCCCGTTCTCTGCCCATCCATCGATTACTCCGCCGCTAATTAAGCCGAGCTAATGCCACCATCAGGAGCCCCAGCAGAGGCACAGCGAGCTGACAGCACGGCTCAGGCGGGCGGGGGGGTTTAGGTGGGACGCCAGGGCTGTTGCCACTAAATCACCCTTAAATCACCCTTACATCGCCCTTAAATCCCCCTGCTCTGCCCCGGCTCCCAGCAGCCCCTTGCACTGCAGGAGGATGTGAAGGGAGGGTTAATTGGGGCATCTGGCGTTTCCCTCCTGGATTTTCCTCCCTGGAGCAGCAGACTCACAGCGCGGCGTCGTGGGGCAGAGCCAAGGGGGAAAGAACGGGAGCAGCGTCCCACTGTTCCCTGCCCCAGAACGGGATCTGATCCCACAAGGAGCACACCTTCCCCACCTCACAGAGCTCGGCATTCCCGTGGCACGGGATCCTGGCCAGGGATGGACAGCCCGGCTGGAAGTCCGTGTGGTGCTCCAGGATCCCTGCAGGACGCCTCAGCCTGCCCAAATCCGCTCTGAACATCGCACCAAGCCCCGCTCCTCCCCAGGTCCCCAAACCGCCGTGGAAAGCGAGGTCACCTTTCATTTCCTTGTCCCTCCACCTGCCAGCTGCATAAAGAGGGAAATGGTTCCGCGATTTGGAGGGGCACACGGTCCCCCCAAGGCTCTGTGGGGAAGCTGAGGACAAGGCACACACACACCCCCCAGTGCTGGAAGCTCAGGCTGCCACACACTCCCAGCCCCCGGGCCGGGGGTGCCATCCCCGAGGCGAAAACGCCCCAAAAAATCAGGTTTGCCAGCAAATGATTGACACGGCGGGCGGGGGAAGGCTGACCACGCAGCGGAGTGAGAGCGGCGTGAATGGGCTGGGGCAGGAAAGCGGCCCGGACCCAGCCCACGGCCCCGGAGGCGTCAGGTGACGGCGCGGGGTGGGAAGTCGCTGGTGCCTCTGACACCGAGCGAGCGGCCGCGTGCAAAGCAGTGATTTACGGACTAACGGGAAGGGGGAAGGCCCTGCTGGGCTGCTCGGGGACTCGCAATTCCCACCGCCTGGGGTGTGGGGGGGGCAGGGTTTGGCTCTTCCCGAGGAACGGCAGCGGCTCGGCGGCGCATCCCCGCAGCTGTCACGCTCCAGAGCCGCATTCCCTGCGGCGAGCGCCGGCACGCGTGGCGTTCCCTGCCCTCTGCGGGGTGGCATTGCCGTGGAAAACTCCTGGAGCGGTCACGGCAAACCCTTCCAAGAGTCCCCGCAAAGCAGGGATCGGCCCCGCACCGAGGGGGTTGCTCCGGGTCTGTCTGTCCGTCTGTCCGACCCCGGGCGCTTCGGATCTCCCCTTCCTCACAGCCAAAACCAAACCCAATTACACCAAAACCAGATTACAATTCAAAACAGAAAAGGAACCGCCGGTTTAATTCGCTGTACTAATGCCAGTGCACACCCTTCTACCTGCATGAGGCAAATCATAATGTTCTCCTAAATATCCGTATGAAATGTATGGCCCAAATATATATATGCATATCTTTTAAAAAGGATTTTAAAGGGAAGCATCATCTCAGAGGTTTCTATAAGATCCTGCAGTAGCAAACGCACAAATCAGCTACAGGGTGAAACTGGAAATGGGGAGAGGAAAAGTAAATCCCCAACAAACCAAATCTGAGGTGTCCCGAAAAGGATCCCAGGTACCTCCAACCCCCTCAAAGAGCTTAAGGAGCCTCTCCCCCCACCACTTACGGCTCAGCTGAAGGACCCGGGGCAAAGCTTTGCGTCCTCCACGGCTTCCCACACTCGTGTCCGCTCTCTTCCCAACTACCTGGTGCTCTCCTCCGCGCTGGAGCTGGGGAGGATGGAAATACCATAGTGTTTGCGGCAGGGCTGCTATTCAAAGGGAGGGGGAGTGGTCAGCCCCGCACCCAGGGCGCTGGGAACGGCCACTTCCACGCCGCCGGCCAGGAAAAAGCCACCTCTGGCCGCTGTCACGCCGCTGGGGGAGCAAAACAGGCACCGGCTGGAGGTGGGGATGGGGGCAGCGCCCTGCCGGCCCCGCTCCGGGGTGGCCTTTGGGTCTGTGTCCTGGAAATCCATCCCAGGGCTCCGAAGTCCTGTGAGCGGAGTTTATTCCTGCTCGGGGACTGAACTCCAGGCTCGCAGAGCACGGCCAGGGGGAGGTTTATCCGGCCCTGATCCCCAAATCTCAGCCCAGCCGCTGCCTCTGCCTGGAGCTGCCTCCCGGCACAAACTGCTGGGTGCTCCTGGAGGTCCCCTGGGCACCTCTGCCTTCCCTGCTCCCCTGCATATCCCCGGGAATTGCCAGCTTCAGGTCTCTGGTGCCTTCCTTGCCCCCAGCCCTGGGAAGGATCCAGCGTGGTGCGAACCCTAAAAACCCTTGGCGTGTGCCTCTGGAACCGGGCATGCCAAACAAATGCCCTGCTGGCTGCTGCTTGCTGTTAAAATCCCACATGCCGAGGGAATCCCCCCTTCCACGGGGAATTGGAGAGGGGAGATGCCCGGGCAGCACCGGGAGCCACCGGATCAGCTCTGGCAGAGGTGGATGGTCCCACCCTGCGCCTCTCCAAAGCCGCTCCTAGGGCAGGTGCTGAAGGTGTCCCGGGGCTCTCCAGGCAGGAGAGGGGCAGGAGAGACTTTCCCGGCTGGGCAGGACAAGGGAGCGGGGCAGAAACACAGCTTGCAGTGGTCTCGTTCCATTAACACCCTTGTGAATTTTCCAGAGGCTCTGGAAGAGTAGGATCTGGGGCTGCCCTCTCCAAACACCGCCGGCTTCCCCTGCCCAGCCCGTCCGGCCCTCACAGCCCGGCCAGGCACCCCCAAAACGCCAGCGGCACCCCCAAATCCCGGGAGCAGGAGGACATGCCCATCCCGCCTCTCCTGCTCTCCTCTCCAGGCGGCAGAGCTGCCTTTTCCTCCAGGAGAGGGCTCCAGGCTGGAAATCCTCTGGCTCCGGCACGGATCCCATCACCCTGCCCGTGGAGCAGCCCTGGCTGAGCCCCTGCCCGGGGCAAAGCCCGGACGCCAGGCTTTCCATGTGTGCTGCTCCAGGACATTTCGGGCAAAATGGGAGGCTGGGAAGAGCTGCTGGGATTTTCCCTGGAGATCCTGATAACAAACTGTGATATAACAGCAAAAAAGAGACCCCAGCCGTGGGGCTGAGCCCCCACTGCCTCAGTGCCCCGACACCACAAAGTTCTGCTGGCAGAGGATCTGCGGGAGGGGTTGTTTTCCAGGGAATTTTGCAGTACCCTCACAATAAATTTTAAAAAAAAGCAGCCTGTGCACCTGAGCACTGTCACTCTGAAGGATCCATCTGGGGAGAAAAATCATCCCTGGAGATTCCCTTTTCCCTGTACAAACCCGGGTGCTTTGGGTACTCCCAGCACAGCGGACGTTCAAACCAAAACTGTGTTTGCCCCCACAATCCCGTGGGTGATTTCTGCCAGCACGGGGGGTCTGTGACCTCGCTGCTGCCCAGAGAAATCAAATGTGCCAAACGAGTGTCCACAGAGGTCCCTCCTGGCCCCCCCCCCCACCCAGGACGGTGCTCAAAACCCCAAAGTGACAAATAGCAAGAAACGCCATTATTTATGCACACAAAACTATTACCAGGCCCTTCAGGAGCTCCCAAATGATGGATGGATCTCTCCTTTAGCCCTGAATTTGGCAACACGGGGCTCCAGGTGGCCCAAATCCACGTTACCTCCCTCTTGTAGCTCTTCTAACGCAGGAAATGATTTACAGGGCTGCGTCTCCCCAGGAAGATTTCCAGCCTCCTGGGCTTTGGTACAAAGGCTCTGTCACATCTGAGCTCCAAAGGAGCGGAATGCGCTCGGCAATCCGTTTTCATCCGGGCAGCTCTTCCCGGGATAACCCCGCTGGCAGCTGCGAGCAAGATGTCCTTCCTTCCCCGGGCGGGATGCTCCGCTCCGGGGGGCGTTGGGATGCAGAAGTCCATCCATGGGCTGTGCAGCCGGCCAGGTGTCTGGGAAACGGAGAGGCTTCTGGAATCACGGCATCGCGGAACGCTTTGGGCGGGAAGGGCGTGACTGATGTCACACCGGCCGCCCGAACCGGTTGCTTCGGCTGGCGGTGAAAAGTTGGGTTAAATTTGGGGCAGCTGATGGAATTGATCATGAACTTGTTGTACTTTCCCGTGGCAGCTGGTTTGGGTTTGCTCTGTGATCATAAAAAAATGAAGCGGTCCCTGAATGTTTCACTGAGGGGGTTATTGATGTTTGCACCGCACTGGAGGCGTCTCGAGGGTGTTTCACGGGTTCTGCTTAAATTTGGGGGCCCTCAGGCTCCTGCTGGAAGGAGCAGGACATCGGTGTCCGCGGAAGCAGCCCCTTTCCCGCTAACCTGAGCGATCCCCAGCACCGTTCGGGATGGCATCGTTGTGAGGGTGGCCGCAGCTGGAGGTGATCCTGGTTTGTCTCCCGGAGCCGGGCAGCGAGCAGGGATCCTCTGGGCACAGTCCTGAGCGTCACCGACTGTCACCTGCCCCGATTCCACCCCTTTGCAGCCCCCAGGTCACTGTCCAGGGACATCCTTGTGGATCACAAGGCACTAAAGGAGAGAAGCTTCATGCAATGAGCTTCCAGAGCCCTTCATGGATCATCATTTCCATTTTACACTGGGAAAACAGAGCAGGAACCAATAAAATGATCCTGAGCACCTGAACCTCTCTGCTTTTAGTTGGTTGTAATTTTTAATTACATGCTGACCTCAGTGCAAGGGAGTAAAACGGGGATTCCCGATTTGGAGGAGCCTTCCCAGCCTGGGAAAAGGGGACGCAGCCGGATCAGGAGCTGCCTGTGCCTGTAAATCCACGGCAGCTCTGCCCAGGCTGCCCCAGCCCTCCCCCTGCCCCTGCCCGGAGCCCAGGCGTGACTCCCAGCCTGTGCCCAGATGTTCAGCAGTCCCCAGAGCTAGGCACATCTGGGATCCAGCTGCTCACACTCTCTGGAGCCGCCTGGCCTCGGAAGCCGACTGGGACAGCACCACAGCTCTTCCCTCTGGACCAACCCCCATGAATTCCCTCCTGTATGGAGCACAAGGATGCTGAGTGTCCGAGCAGGAGAAGGATTTTCCACCCTTGAGTCAGACAGGAGCTCAGATCTTGGATATCCTTTATCCTGGATGTGATGGGACAGGATATGCAGTAAAACAGGACAAATCTGGGTGTACAGGGACACCCTGAATGCTTGAACTGCTCCACAGGGGACTTGGTGATGCTGTTTTAGGGTAGGAGCTGCTACACGTGGATCTCCTTCCCATTAACCAGGATAATTGTTATAAACTGGCTCATTCATGGCTTATCCCACTTCCCTAAGGGAGAGCAGATCCATGTAAAAATGAGCTTTAAACAGGGAACATCTGAAGATGTCAGGATTGGGTGAGAAACGATGGGTGGAAAAATTCCACTTCCATCTCTGTACACACGGATAAAAACACATGGATGAGAAAACCCAAAATAACACCGAGTCCCAGAGTTTTCTTCCCCGTGAGGGCGGGGAGGCCCTGGCACAGGGTGCCCAGAGAAGCTGTGGCTGTCCCATCCCTGGGAGTGTCCAAGGCCAGGTCGGACAGGGCTTGGAGCAGCCTGGGACAGTGGAAGGTGTCCCTGCCCAAGGAACCAGATGAGCTTTAGGGTCCCTTCCCACCCAATCCATTCTGGGATTCTGTGACTCGGTCACATTTTCGCTCTGGAAGAGGAAGTGAGAAATTTCCACTCAGCCCTGGCTCTGATGTTAAGCAACATCTCTGGGGAAGTTCCAACCATAACATCTCCAGCCTGAGCCCTCGAGATGCAAACCTGTGAATTTTGCATTGTTGGCACAAAAACTGATCCCTTTTCCAGAGGCCAGTGTGAATGTTCTGATTACAAACTCCCTCGTGCAGGTGCCTGCCCCACTCACGCCATTAACAGAGCCTGAAAGCTGCAAGAACAAGGCAAATCCACGATCATTTATGGAAATATTATCCGGGAAATCAGCCCTTACTCACAAGTTCTAACATTGCAAGAGAAATTTGGCCTCTCGGCTGGAAGAAGGATCTTTGATTAGCCTGATACACTCCGACAAAAAACCAGAGAGGATTTCATCACACACCCTCTTCAAACTGTAAATTAAAATCCTCATCCAAAATGGTTTAATGGGAGGCTGCAAAGCCAGATTTCAGAAGTGCTCTCTTCCCAGGCAAGGCGTATAAATAAAGATCAGATTTATAAAAATGCTATCAGCCAACAATTCCTGCTCGAACACATCTGGCCAGATTTCAAAACCAATTCAGCAGCCAGTTAATCACTTGCTCTTTATTACTTAACTTACTATTAGCATCGGGGGGGAGGAAAAAAAACCCGAGAGATATTTTTATTCCCTTTTATCTGTTAAAATATTCCCCGCATCTTGCAGGGCTGAAATTCAAAGCCTTGATAAAAATCATGACATTTTAAAAAAAAAAAAAAAAAAGTCAACTGCTTCTCAAGGCCGTGTAAAAATACAGGGCATGAATGGAGATCTTTTCACTGCTTCCCTTTGCATCTTCTTGCTCGAAAAACAAGATCAGCACCACAGGGAGAATGTCACATAAAACCCATTCGGGGAAAAATAAGCAGCTTATTCCGGTGGGGCTGGGGTGGGAATGAACGGGAAGCTGGAATTCTCCTTGGGTTCTCTGAGGACACCACTGGAAATCTCACAGCTTCGTGTCCCCAGAGGGGTCTGTGGTGGAGGTGGCCCTGCCTGGACAGCAGAGCGTGGTGGCTTCGGTGTCCTGGGCTCGGAATTCCTCCCTCCTGGCAAGCGCTGGCTCCGAAAATATTGGGGAAGGGTTGAGCCGTGAAAACGCTCCTGCTGTGCCCCCAAGGATGGAGCCCCCATCCCCGGGGTGGGTGTGGCACTTGGGGACACGGTCAGTGGTGGCCTTGGCAGCACTGGGGGAGTGGTTGGGCTCCATGATCCCACAGGGCTTTTCCAACCCGAGTGATCCCGTTATCCCATGGGCTGGTGGGGTGGGAGCAGCGTCTGGAGGAGCGGCTGCAAAGGCACGGTTCGGGTTTTCCACTGGGCTGCACTCAGGGTGGTCCCGGAGACCTCCTGGGGTCTGTTCCCCCCAGGACAGGGACACCCCAGGAGCAGGGCCCAGCACTTGGCTGCATCCCTAAACCAGCTCCTGCTCCCCTGGGTGATCCCAGGTTCCATCGTTCAGGACTCTGGCTCAACTCCAACCCAGCACAGCTCATCCTTTGAATCCCTGGATTCTCCTTGCATGGCTCACATCTCTTCCCATGGGGGAAAGGCCTTGGATGACGTCGGAATTGGGGGATTTCACCGCGTTGGGTTCCACGGGGAGCTGATAAACCTGGGAAATTCTCTTTTTTCTCCAGGCCTTTCCCCAGTATCAAAGTGACCTTTGTGTTCTCTGTCAGCTGACACACACAAGGGACAACGAGGGTTCAGTGGTTGCTGCAGTGACCTCGGGGGGGCCGAGGTGGGATCTGTGCCCTCCTGGGTCCCACCGTCCCACTGGGAATGCCAGGGACGCCCTCAGGAAAGAAAATAGCATTATCCCGATTTTCTGTATGAGGAGCTGTAGGGCAGGGAAGGTGTGAGGTGCTCCCAGTGGAACATAAAGTGGGGATTTTTCAATGCTTTGATTACACACCTAAACCAACGCAAAAATTATTTTTTTGTTATGGGAGCGAGCAGCGGAGGGAAAAAATTCCGGTAGCAGAAAAGTGAGGCTTGGTTTCGTGGCAATGAGTTATGAACATGTCCTTTACCTCTCTGTTTATTTTCCACACGGTTCCAGGTCAAGGAAAGTTTGTCTGTGACAAGGATTGGGCTTTGGGAACAGCTGTGCCTTCTCATATCCCATTCCCGAGCCGCACCGAGGGTGTTTGGACAGATCCTCCTTTGTCTCCTCTGCCGATTATCAGGGGAGCTCAGGAGGGACAACAGGACACAGGTGACATCCCCAGAGTGCGACGTCGCCTCCGTGAAGGACACCAAGGGCTCCGGGAGGAAGGAAGGGAATAAACGAGGCGCGTTCTGGCTCGGTGCGCGCGGCCCCGGGGCCGCCCGGTGCTGCGGGGGTTATTTATGGCCGGGCTGGAATCGCAGGGCTGGGTCCCACATGTGAAGTGAAAGTGGAAGTGTGTGGGTGGGAGGGGAAGCAGCAGCATCCCATTTATCAGCGCTGCCGAGGCCGAGCAGCTTTCCCGGCTCCGGGCTGCCTGTGGAGAATTCCTCGTCTCCCGGGCAGCGCCGCGCAGCCCCCAGGGCACGGTCTCATCCCAGCATCCGTCCTCGGGAGTGGATGGGACACACCCTCCCTTCCCATAGTCCTACAGCCCTCTCGGGGTGCTTCAGCAACCTGCCCATCCTCAGTGTGGCTCTTGAAATTCCACCCCGGGCAGCTGGGAACGGCCCAGCCTGCCTTCTCCCTTCCCAGATTCCACAGGAGCCAGCCTGGATCCGTGGGGTGTAAGCAGGGAAGGGGATGGGGGGTGGAGGGATGGAGGGATGGAGGGAGGGGGTCATGGCGGGGTGAGCTGATGAACAGCAAACAATCCTAATTTATGCAAAAAGCAGTCTGGAAAAAATGACATTCCTGGTTGTCTGCATGTGTAACGTCCAGAGATCCCAAATAAAGGAGCCAAAGACGTGCCCATGAATCAGAGCTTTATCCTCCCAGCCCCCCAGAGCCGAGCCCACGAGTTTGGGTGAGTTTGCCTTTTTAACTGCTCTGCCTCCCCAGCCCGGCCTGTTTGGGAGCCGGACCAACAGTGCCCTGCTGGAAATCAAACAGGTCCTTTGGGCCTCGGATTTTCTCCGGTTTTCCACCCTCTTAGACAACAAACAGCCCATTAATGTCTGGAATCACAGCTTGGATTCCCACTGCCAGTGGATGCCCAGTGCCACATTCCATCCCACGTCCCAGCACTGTCTCATTCCTCCCTGCCCACCTCCACCTCCCATCCCACTGGAGACACTCCGGCTTCACGGCTCTGGGAATGAGATCCCAGCGTGGCTTTTCCCGACTGAAAATTTCCAACAGGGAGCAAGTACAGGCTTTGCTTTTGGTCCTTTTGGCTCTCCAGTAGGATAAGGGATTTTGCCAGAGGATCTCTGGGCTAATTGCTGGATCTGTGTCCTCATTAACAGGAATCTCCTGTGCCCTTGAATAACTCCTGGTTTCTTCTGTTGGAGAGTCACAGACTCATGGAATGGTTTGGGATGGAAGGGACCTTAAATCTCATCCAGTCCCACCCTCTGCCATGGGCAGGGACACCTCCCACTATCCCAAGTGGCTCCAAGCCCTGTCCAACCTGGCCTTGGACACTTCCAGGGATGGGGCAGCCACAGATTCTCCTGGCAGCCTGATCCATAACTCCAAAGCTGTTATCCATTTCTCACAATCTGCAGGGTCTCTGCCCAAATCCTGCACTCATATCCAGAGTGCCAACCTCTGGAAACCTGCAGAGGTTTTCCCTGGCCATTCCCAGGCACAGCTGGCAGCTCCAGCTGGATGCCCTGCAGCAGGATGTGGGAATTTTGGCTGAGTGGGAGAGGAGCGAAGCCTGGCTCACAGGAAGGGTGTTGGAGAGCACCATGGAGCAGCGTCACAGGGCTGTCACTCCTGCTCCAAAGGCTTTTCCCAGATGGGAAATGCCCCAGCCTTCACCAAGCAGTGATAAAGCAGTGTTAGCTCCCTCTCAGTCCCTTGGGCAAGAGCCAAACCTTGATTTTCCTCCATTTTTCTGCCTTGCCCAGTGGCCCTATGAGCATCTGGGGCAGCAGTGCCCGTGGATGGCAGGGAGTGGATTTCCCTGGGGAAATGCCATCCTTGGCCAGCCTCTCCCAGTCCTGCAGGGAGCAGATGGCTGCTTTGTTCCCACCCACAGCAGCACCCCCGGGTGCAGGGCCGAGGTGCCTCCTGTGGCAGGAGCAGCACACCCAGCGGGTGACGTTATCCTCGTCCTTATCCAGGAGGATTCACTCAGCTGGGACCGTCCTGGGGCTTTTGAAGTCAGCAGGAGCCCGGCCTGGGGAAGGTTTATGGGGTGAGTTCTGGCTGTGCTGTTTGAAGCTGCTTCCAGAAATCAGTGAGTGCCTTTTCCAGCACATTGAGAGGAACTGGGGCTCCAGCTCGGGCTCATTCAGCGCCTGTAAATCTCCCCCACGAGGCTCCATCAGCCTCAGCTGGGGTTTGATTTTATTCCATTTGGCCACCCTGGGCACTGCCATGAGCCTTGCTTATCCTCGTGCAAATGGGATGAGGAATTATTTGGTTTCAATCCCATCCCGAGCATCTGTGGGCTGGGAGGGACCTCGCTGAAGCCCGGAGCAGGCTGCGTTCACCTCCTCCCTCCGCGAGCTTCATTAACTCCAGCTTTTAATGGATGCAGCGAACGGGAGGAATAAAATAAATACTACAATCAAAGTGCTCAAACCTACGCCTCGTCCATGCCAACACAAACCCTGAATGGGAGGAAGCATCAGGCTAAATTTAGATCCCCAAGCAAAATCTGAGAGCTTTTATTTTTTCTTTTAATTTTTTTTTTTTCCTCTAGGTTCATACTGTAAAACATCTGCTGAACAGTTTCCTATAACTGTTTTTGGCTTTTAAATCAAAGAAAGAAGAAACAATGTCCCATTTTTGTAGAGAGAAAAGGAGGAGGGGAATAATAGACCTTCCTCTCAAAGGAGGATGACAATGAGGATAGAAATAGAACGGGGGGAGCTTTGAAACATCTTGAGTCCAGACAAGGAGTGGGTGGATGGCAGGTTCAGGTATCTCTGCTCGCTCTGGCTGCTTCCCATTCCCAGGGGGAGCTGGCAAAGCTGCTGCCAGCCCGAGGGAAAAGCCACGGGCAGAGCTGGATGTGCCTGGCGGGCGAGGAGGGGCTGGAAGGGGGTGCAGCAGGGCTGGGGGTGCACGGGGAGCTCGTGGAGGAGGAAAACAGGAGGTTATTTAGCAGAGAAAGAAGGAGGAGCTGTGCTCAGTCCTAACGGCTTTCCCTCCAGCCCGGGAGAAAATTCCCTGCTCCTTCCAGCATCCCGTGCTCCGTCCCAGCTCCTCGGGGTGTCCCGCAGCTGCAGCCGCCCCCACCCACCTGCAGCATCCCCGACACCGGGCTGGGTGGCCCTGAGCTGCCACATCTGTGCTTGGGCCCTGGCTGGTCCCAGGCCTGGAGAAACCTGCTTTTCCCTGCTTTTCCCTGCTTTTCCCTGCTTTTCCCTGCTCCACTGAGGCCACGGAGCCCCCTCCCCAGGGGGATCATGCAGCCCACGGGGGGATCATGCAGCCCACGGGGGGATCATGCAGCCCACGGGGGGATCATGCAGCCCACGGGGGGACGTGCAGCCCCCGGGGGGATCATGCAGCCCCCGGGGGGACGTGCAGCCCACGCTGTGACACCTCTGGGCTCCGTGGCAGCGCTGGCTGCGCGGGGAGGCCTTTCCTGCCAAGTCACAGGATGCGATGACGGCGCGGCTGGGAAAAGCTTCAAACCAGCCCAAACAATCGGAGATTGTCTGCGGAGAGCGGGCTCTAAAATTGGCTCCTTGGATCAGCACCAGGCTCGGCCCCGGGGCCTTTGTCAGGAGCGCCGGGCCCGGCGGCGGTGACGGAGAAGGTCCTAATCTCGCTTCCCATCTGGGATCGGGGCTGGACCGAGCCCGGCCGCGCTCGTCCCCCCGTGACCCCCTGGCACCCAGCGCCTGGGAGCCCTTCCCGCTGCCAGGAATCCTGCACTGCCTATAGGAACTATATGACTCAGGAGGCAGCGATCCCATTTCATTTATTTCCCTAAAGAAGTTGCTCGGGAACCTGCATCCCTATTCCTGTGCAGGCTGGAGGGTGGGGGGTGTAATAATTGCACTTTTTTAATGGATTTAGCACACGTTGGGCTGGATTTGCTCCTTTTAGGTAAATCTCAGCTGGGTGGTGGCAGAGCCCCTCCTGTCCCTGGGGGTTCCTTAGAGCATTTGGTCCATGGCATGAGGGGCTGGAGCAGCACCAGGGACCGGGGCCAGGGTGGCAACACATTCCCCACCAGCCATGAAGCTCTTTCCTGGCATCCTGCTGATCCCAGCAGCCCTGCAGCACTCCCGAGCTGCTCCCAAGGATGTATCAAACATCCAGCACGTGCCTGATGGCTCTGACAGACCCCTGGGCTCCCCCAGGCTCTGCACACTCGCTGCTCCCAGCCCATCCAGCAGCATCCCTCCGGCTTCCCTCTCCCAGCCCAGCCCAGCAGAGGAAACTTCGGACAAAAGAAACCCAGAACAAAATCCGGGAGTGGGGAAGTGGCAGGAGAGGGCCTGTGTCAGATCAGCTGGATCCCCAGGGGGAAATAATTGGAACAAGGCTCTGGCACGTGCCAGGAGATGGGATGTGCTGGGACATGGGATGTGTGGGGAGATGGGATGTGCTGGGACATGGGATGTGCAGGGAGATGGGATGTGCTGGGACATGGGATGTGCAGGGAGGTGGGATGTGCAGGGAGATGGGATGTGCAGGGAGATGGGATGTGCTGGGAGATGGGATGTGCTGGGAGATGGGATGTGCAGGGAGATGGGATGTGCTGGGACATGGGATGTGCAGGGAGATGGGATGTGCAGGGAGATGGGATGTGCTGGGAGATGGGATGTGCTGGGAGATGGGATGTGCTGGGAGATGGGATGTGCTGGGAGATGGGATGTGCTGGGAGATGGGATGTGCAGGGAGATGGGATGTGCTGGGACATGGGATGTGCAGGGAGATGGGATGTGCAGGGAGATGGGATGTGCTGGGAGATGGGATGTGCTGGGAGATGGGATGTGCTGGGAGATGGGATGTGCTGGGAGATGGGATGTGCTGGGAGATGGGATGTGCAGGGAGATGGGATGTGCTGGGACATGGGATGTGCAGGGAGATGGGATGTGCAGGGAGATGGGATGTGCTGGGAGATGGGATGTGCTGGGAGATGGGATGTGCTGGGAGATGGGATGTGCTGGGAGATGGGATGTGCTGGGAGATGGGATGTGCAGGGAGATGGGATGTGCTGGGACATGGGATGTGCAGGGAGATGGGATGTGCAGGGAGATGGGATGTGCTGGGAGATGGGATGTGCTGGGAGATGGGATGTGCTGGGAGATGGGATGTGCTGGGACATGGGATGTGCTGGGAGATGGGATGTGCAGGGAGATGGGATGTGCTGGGACATGGGATGTGCAGGGAGATGGGATGTGCTGGGACATGGGATGTGCCGGAGAATCATTCCCTGCCAGCCATCTCCGGGCACCACAGGCAGGACCAGCCACTCCCCTGTCCCAGCCCACGGGATGGTGAGAGAGGGGAGACACCATAAAGTGGGATTTTGGTGGAAAAGCCTCTCTGTGACTGCACTCCTGCAGCCTGTGTGAAAGGGGCTTTGCTTCCCACAGGAGGTTCCTCTCAATCCCACCAAAGCCAGAGAGAAAAACAGATTTCAGTCACTTCCCAAGAGCCCAGAACCACTTCTTATCATCCTGCTCTGGAATACACCTTCTCTCCAGGCAAAGGGGCTCTCTGATCCCTAAAGTCCTTAAAGTTCTGGGGCCCTTTTATCCACCCTGGCTCTGCAGGAGGGGAGCTGTGGAGAATGGGGGGAAGTGCCCAGTACCGGGGGGCCGTGGGTGGGACCCCAGCGCTGGGATCAGTGTGTGAAACACACTTCAGCTCCGAGGGGCCTCCTGTGACAGGAGAGGGCAGCGGCAGGGGGCAAAATCATTTTTTTTTCCGGGAGAATGAGCCCGGGGGTGCGTGCAGGTGCTGGGGCTCGCACGGGGGGAGGGCGGGAGCTCACGGCAGTATTGGCAAAAAGCACAGGAACCGATGAGGAACACGGGCTGGGGCAGCAGTGGGGCTCCCCGAGTGGGATCCACCCCGGCGAGGAGGGCAGGGGCCCATCCCTCCTTCCCAGGGAGACTCCCCAGGATCCACGGGAGAGCTGCCTCGTGCGTTTGGGTCTGTGTTCCGTGTGCTCGAGGGCACCCCCGTGGGCAGAACACCCCGATCCTGGGGCACGGGTGGCACGAGGGAAGCCCCCGGGGCTGGAGCGGGGTTGTCCCGTGTCCCTGCCCTCGGGAAGCGATGCCAGGAGCGTTGCCTGCGAAGGCGAATTCCCGGGATGGGTTTACATTCCTGCAGGCCGCCTTTGCCAGAGCGCTGATTGCGAGCGAAGGTTTGCAGCTTGGAAACTTGGACGGCCCCGGCTGTTTTCACTCCCTCTCTCTCCCAGGCTCTTTCATTCATGCTTCCTCTCTCTTTTCCCCAGTGCATTTCTCACTCACGCTCTCATTCATGCTCGCTCGCTCATTCTCATTTTCCTGGCTGTATTTTTAGCTCCCTCGCCGTTCGGAGGATGTGAACATTATCCCTGAGTCATGACTTTGTGAGGAAACAGCCAGCCAGGGCTCCCATTACAGCCCGCCGGGGCTCTTATCAGCTGCAGCGCAGCCCCGCTGGGGAGGGGGCTTTATCTCCCCGCTCCTCTCCCCTTCCTTTCTCTCCAGCTGCTGCAGCTCCGGCCCCTCTCGGAGCCCGCGGAGCTCGTCCCCCCCGGGCCGTGTCGTGATGCAGAGCCCAAGGAGTTAAATCAAGATTGGCAGCCAGGAAATGGGAGTAAAGCGTGAGGGCCAAAGAGCATCCTCCATCCTCCATCCTCCCTCCTCCCTCCTTCCATCCATCCCCGGGCCCGGGGTGCTGCCGCCGGGATCGCAGCCAGGGAAAAGGTGTCTGGCAGGGCTCTGAGCCCGAGCGCTGCCGGGGTCGTTCCCAGCCCGAGCGCACGGCCATGAGCTAATGGCACCTGGGGGCTGAGCCCCGAGCCTGCTCCGCGTCCGGAACCGCGAAATCCCCCCCGAGGATGTCGCTGGCTCGCGGTCAGGTGGCAGCAGCGGCGAAGTTGACACCGGCTCCGTTCCCACACCGGGATGAGCCGTGGAAACACAAACCATCCCCCGCAGAAAGGATGGGAGCCAATCCTTAACTCGGGCTTTGTTCCCAAATGCCGGCGACGCGTTGTGAGTCCTCCGGAGGGGACAAACAGCCCTTCCCTGGGGAGAGGAGCAGCCGGCCCGGCACGGGCACTGCCCTGCCCGCGTCCCGGCCCGGGGACAGCACGGGCGATGTCCGGGTGACCCCCGGGGGCGGGACGGTGTCAGAGGGCACATCTCGGTGTGTCTGACGCAGCCCCGAGCATCACGACGGGGCTTGGCCGGTCACGGCGCTGTCGGGAGGCTCAGCTTCACCTTTCCATGACATTCGTGCTGTTTTCAGCTCACTTCCTCTGCCTTTCCTCTCTAACCTTTCTGTTATCTCCCTGATGCTCTCTCCTCCCTTTTCCACCCCTCTGCTTATTTTAGCAGCCTCTTCCTGCCTGCTCGTGTGGCCGCTGCCCTGCCCGCTCCCCTCCCGTGCCCTCTCCGTGGCAGAGGAGGGGTCACCCCCCTGCCCTCGGCTCCAGAGCAGAGTTTGGCCCCATTTTTATCCCCCTATTTCCATCCTGCTGCACACCCATCCTCCCCAAACGTGGCTGCACCCCCAATCCCTGGGAGCAGGAGTTCGTGCCCCCTTTTCCATGCACGCTGCTGGGCACGGGGAGTCCCTGCAGCCTTTTCCTCCAGAATGGATCAGCTTGTGGTTATCCCCCACCATTTCCCAAAAAACCCTGCCTGCAGTGAGCTGGTTCTGCCCCGATGGAGATGCTCCCAATCCCTCATCCCTGCATCTGCAGCAATGCGGTGCCAGGAGCCAGGAGCCAGGAGCCAGGAGCTGGATCCTGCTGCATCCCACCCTCGAGCCCGTTTGTGCCCTGCAGGAGCACAGCAAAACCGATGCCATTGGAAACTGCCAGGAGAGATGAAAGGCTGACACGGGATGAAGAAATTAAAGGAAGAAAAATCCACCCAGGGCTACTAAAGAAACGAGCTCCGGGTCAGGAAATCCCAGTGCTGTGGCTCTCGGAGCTTGGAGAGGATACCGGGGATGGATCAGGCCCTTTTCTCCTGCTTTTATCTCTGGTTCCCGGTAGGAGCTGAGAGTGGAGCTGAACACAACCATTTCTCCACACACCTCTGAGCTGGTGCCTTCCCTCCCTGGCACAGACACACAGCTCCGGGGAAAAGGGAGCTGGGCAGGGAATTTTTCCATCTCAGGCCGTGGCAAGGCACAGTGCAGCGGAGGGAATGCTGACGGGGCAGGACATGTCCCTGTGACACCTCGGGGGGACACGGAGGGTAGGAGGGGACCAGCTTGGGGACCTTCCTGGTGGTGTTTGTGCCAGAACCGAGCCCTTTGCAGCCCAGAGTCAAAACACTCCGGCGGTGGAAGCCGGGACTTCCTGGGCTGAGCCCGGTTGCTAAATAAAAGACAAAAGAAAGAGTAATTAGGTGCCATTAATTGTTGTTAAGAGGGTTTTTGCTGGCAGCCGGCGCTCCCCTCGGGGGACGCGGCCCCGGCCTCACCCGGCAGGGCTGCAATAACACTCGCTGCGGGCCGGGTTGATTTCCAGTGCCCCGATCGTCCCTCCGCTCCCAGTCCCGGTGGCACCAGCCCTCCCTCCCATCCTCCGCCTCTCCCCCGGCCGTGCTCGCACAGGGGCCAGGTGTGCTCTGGAATGGGGCTGGCAGGAAAGGAGGGGACAACCAGGCCCCACAGCGGGATCCGGCCTGCTCCGGGAACAGCAAATCCATGGATGCTCCCGGCGTGGCAGCCCTGGGAATCTCAGCTGCCCTGTTTGTGTGGGGATGCAATGCAAGGGATAAGCCAGGAATGTGGAAATTATTTTCCTGCAAGGAGAGGCTGGGAGAACTTGGATTGTCCAACCTGGAGAAGAAAAGGCTCCAGGAGATCTAAGAGGCCCTTCCAGTGCCTAAAGGGGCTCCAGGAGAGCTGGAGAGGGACTTTGGAATGACAGGACACAGAGGATGGCTTCCCACTGCCAGAGGGCAGAGTTAGATGGAATATTGGGAAGAAATTCTTCCCTGTGAGGGTGGGGAGGCCCTGGCACAGGTTGCCCAGAGCAGCTGTGGCTGCCCCATCCCTGTAAGTGTCCCAGGCCAGGCTGGACGGGGCTTGGAGCACCCTGGCCTAGCGGAAGGTGTCCCTGCCCATGGCAGGGGGTGGAATGGGATGAACTTCAAGGTCTCTTCCCACCCCAACCATTCCAGGATTCCACGAAAACACTTGTGGTGCGTTTGGCTCCAAGGGCAGCGTGAAGGGCGAGCCCTGTGGCTGCTCAGGGGCTCCTGTGCCCCTGTCACGCACCTGGCTCTGGCTTCTGTGCGCTGCCATTAGGGCTGATTGGCTCTGATGGCCGTTACCGCCTGCGTGATGGACGCAGCCCCTGCGCAGGCCCTGGGACACTGCCGAGAAGCAGCAGCAATTTAATAACGAGGAGCCAAACGCTGCGGCCCTGCTTCCAGCCTGCCCTGCTGGGGAAAATCCCGCGGGTTTTCAGCGAGGGGGGAGCCTCAGCCAGAGCTGTGTCCCCCCGACTTTGCCTGGGTGCTGTTACAGTGAGCCTGGAACCGAGGGAGAGGAGGTTCAGGTTGGAAATCAGGAGGAAATCCTTCCCCGTGAGGGTGGGGAGGCCCTGGCACAGGCTGCCCAGAGAAGCTGTGGCTGCCCCATCCCTGGAAGTGTCCAAGGCCGGGTTGGAGCAACCTGGGATAGTGGAAGGTGTCCCTGCCCACGAAGGGGGGGGAACAAGATGGGCTTTAAGGTCCCTCCTGAACAAAATCATTCTGGGATTCTGTGATCCTGCTTGGAAACACCACAGATGTGTAAGGCTCAAGCACGGAGCAAGCGCTGCCAGAGCTGCTGGAGAAGGGGATGCAAAGAGGGAATGCAGCCCCAGAGGAAGAAATAAGGGGATTTGGGGCTGAGGCTTAAAATTTCTCCAAATTACTTTCATTTTTCCTTCATTCCTGCTCAGGAACTCCCACCTCCCCCTCCCTCCCTCCTCTCGGACCGGGTATTCCCTCCCCTGCAGAGGCCCCGGTGCAGGTGAGGAAGGGCAGCCCCTCCTGGGACACACGGAGTGACCGAGAGCCCTGCAAACCACCCCCTGTGGACGGGACATGACCATGACCACAGCCTCCACCCCAACGGGAAAGGAGCATCCTTTTAGGGACCCCTTCCCGCATCAGCCCGCGCTGGGGTTGGGGTCTCTCCACACCCCACAGGCAGCGAGCTCGGATCTTCCATGCCACCACCCGCAGCCCCACAGCCCAGAGTCTGCTCTCATGGCAGCACCCTAAAACCTGGGCTTGCATCTTCAACCCCCCAAAAGCTTCAAACCTTTGAAGTTCGCCATTAAAGGCGCTTCTTTATTTGAATTCACGGCGGCGCCTCCCCAGGAAGCCGCACCTCGTGTGCGTGCAGAGGGGTTTGAGGTGCGAACAGCAGCGATTGGGGCGTCCCTGCCTCGCCCCCGAGCAGAGGGGGAAGCACAAGGACGCCTCCCCAGGGCGATGCTCCCCTGGCTCCCCTCCCTGCCCCCGAGGGGGGAAACAAGGAGGCTCCGCGCTCCCCCGGAAAAAGGAATTCCTCGTGCCAATCCCGGCTTTGGCCGAGCTCGCAGCGCTGCCGCGGGTTTGTGCTCCCGGGGAGCGGGGCCGGAGCGCCCCGGTGCGCTTTTATCCCGCTTGGATGGGTTATTTTTGTCGCGGCATCTGGAGAAGCTCAGAACCCTCAGGCTGTTTATCTGCGCCGCGCATCTGCGGGGCAGGGAAGCGCCGACACCCCCGCCGCAGGAAAGGAGAGGATTGGCTTTCCAAACGCCGGGAGCTGAGCTGCAGGAGAGGTCAAGGGTCCGGCTCCGCAAACAGCGGTGCCAGGGCAGGCACCTCCCCGGAGCGGTGCCGGAGCATCCCGGCACATCGGGGGGTCACACAGTCCCGAGGGGTTCGGGCTGGCAGGGACCTCAAAGCCCCTCGCGTTCCACCCCCTGCCGTGGGCAGGGACCCCTCCCACCGCCCCCGGTGGTGCCCGCGGTCACCCCTGGCTCGGCAGAGGCACCGCGGAGTCCCCGGGCTCAGCGAACCTGCCCGGGCTCGGCGCAAGATGAGTCCAGTGCTCCCCCTCCAGCAAGCACGCACACACTGCTGGGGTTGGTCTAAAGCGCCTGAAAAGGCCGCTTTCCGAATCAAAGCAAGAGCAAATAAAATCCCCATCGGTGTTACAGCAAAGCCCCTCCATTCCTACACCTAAAAATCAGAATGTATTTGTCTTTCTTTCTTTCTCTTTCTTTCTTTCTTTCTTTCTCTTTCTTTCTTTCTTTCTTTCTTTCTTTCTTTCTTTCCTTCTTTCCTTCTTTCCTTCTTTCCTTCTTTTTTTCCTTTCTTTCTCTCTCTCTCTCTCTCTCTGCCTGGATAACGAATACAAACACTTCAATCCATGTCCCTTCGCTGAGCTCCCAGCACCGCTCGGTGCCGCTCCCCGGCTCTCCTCCATCAGCACGAGCGTTTGGGTCACAACGCTACGGTTTTGTTTCAATTAAATTTAAAAGAGGCGGAAATGTAGAGGCGCTTCTGTGCTGATGGAGCAGCTTGTTTTGAAGGCTCAGGTGGATCCGAGCTCCTTTAGACGACTTCACTTAAAACACTCAATCCTCCATGAAAAGCGTGGGAGCTGCAGCAGAGCCGGGAGCGCTCCGGGTGCGCCTCATCACCCGCAGCATTTCCCGGCATCTCCCATGAATATTTGTTGCGTTTTTCTTTTTTCCCAGGGCTAAATGTTCGCGCAGACTTCACATTCGGCTTTGCTCTGAAGCGACACTCGCCGCTTCCCTGCCTTTCTGGGATTGTTCTGAGCCGTGGGATGAGCAGCATCCCTGGGAGCCGCCTGCCGCCGTCCGGCCGCACTGCAGCCCGGGGCTGGAGACCCCGGGAAGGGCAGGGATGGGGTTGGAGACACCGGGAAGGGCAGGGATGGGGCTGGAGACACCCGCACCTCGGGAAGGGCAGGGATAGGACTGGAGACACCCGCACCTCGGGAAGGGCAGGGATGGGGCTGGAGTCACCTCCACCTCGGGAAGGGCAGGGATAGGGCTGGAGTCACCTCCACCTCGGGAAGGGCAGGGATAGGACTGGAGACACACGCACCTCGGGAAGGGCAGGGATGGGGCTGGAGACACCCGCACCTCGGGAAGGGCAGGGATGAGCCAGCCCCAGCCAAGGGCAGCCCAAACCTCCTTCCTCTCCCCGAGGTCACGGATCTGGCAGGTGCAGACAGGCTCGTGGCCGAATAAAGACTCCTTTTCCATCCCCTTTTCTCCTCCAGCGAGGCAGAAGCCCTAAGCGAGATGCTCTTTTCCTATTAAATCATGGAAAACATGTCCAAGGGTTAAATCCCCCAAACTCCTAAACTTTGGTCTCTGTTCCTTTTGCTTCACCTTGGCGAGACCCAGAGCACAGCACCGCTGTTAACAGATCTGCACCGAGCTTTTCATCTTCATTTTGAACTCCGTGGATTCTCTCCCACCTGCCTTTCCTGGCTCGTTTTCCACATCCATCTCCCGCGCGCTGAAAAGAGCCAAAAATAAATTCTCCAAGTTCTGCTCGTTTTGGCCGCTCCGCTCTCGGGGCCGGGAGTTTGCCCCAGCTTCCCCCGCTGCTGGAATTAGCTCGAGTTTAATTGTTATGAGTTTTCTTGGGATCAGAGGGTGAAAGAGGCACCTCCAAGTGCTGAAAAGCTGGGAAGGGGATGGACGGCGGAGAACAGTCGGCAACCAGTGAGTGCCCAAGCTGGGAGCAGAGCTGCGAACATTTGGAGGGTTTTGGGGGTAGAATGAGCCAAGCTAAGTCCAGAGGGGAGATAACTTACACTGCCTAAATGGCACTGCCTCAGGTGCCGGCGGGAATAAATCCATAGGGAACTTTCCCAGCACAGCCCAGGGTGCTGCTCCGTTGGAGACACGTGAGGAGCCCCAGCCTTGGCTGCAGATCTGAACTCGCAGGGATCTCCGAGCCAGAAAGGACCGTGGATTATCCAGGCTGCCTTCCTGTCTAACGCAGGCCAGATGGGTCCATCCCCTTGTTCCCGCACGGAGCCCAACATTCCTGCCTGGCTCCGCATCTCTTCCAGAACGGCATCCGGTCCTGATTTAGAGGCTTCAAGAGATGGAGAATCCATCACTTCCCGTGGCAGCTCGTGCCAGTGGTTATTCCTAGGACAGGAGGAAGCTGTTCAGAGCTGGGCTCACGTGTCAGGAGCCTCTCTGGGTAAGGAATGGCCTCCGGGCTGCCTCCCCCGGAAAATAAAAGCATAAAACACTCACTGAAGAGGATCTTGCCCCCAAAATGTGTCTGTTCTTCCCAGTGTTGCAATTGATGCATCTTAAGTTGGTCTTTTCTCTACGAGCATCTTCTCTGTAGCCCACTGGGGCTGTGAAGAGATTCCTTCAGCACATTCCTCAGAAATTTTGCTCTTTTTTCTCAGAAAAAACCCCAGCACGTTTTGCCAGCACACACAAGAAATCCTCCCCGGCAGCCTTGAGCCCCCCTGGCCCTTCCAGCCTCCACAGGCTGCCGGAGCAGCAGATGTCCTGCAGGACACACCTCCGTGGCTCCCCAATCCCTGTGAATCCATGGCTCCCCCGGACTCTTTCCCGTCCTCCTGAAGGAGCAGGGATGAGCCCGCCACTCGCTGCCCTGCGGGGTTATCGGGACAGATATGGACGCCTGGGTCTGCCTCATCCTTTCCAGGTTTTTGGGCTCACATCCCTCAGCACCGGAGTGGGACAGCCCCTGGCTGTGGATCAGCAGCTGAGCCTTCCCCTGGACAGGACAGGCAGCACGGGGAGCAGCGGGAAGGGTTTGGGAGAGCTGCTGACCGGTGGGACTTGCCTTGGAGCGGGGACACGTGTCCACTCCCCGTGCTGCTGGCTCGGACTCATCCTTCATCCTGGATTCCCGTCGGAGCTGCCAGGGAACTTGTCCTTGGGCAGGTTCAGAGGACCCTGCTGACACCCCGAAGTGTCCTGCTATGGACAAACCCGGGAGTTATCCCGGTTCCTGTCCCGGTGCCATCAGACCATACGGGAGTGTGCAAAACCAGATGTTCTTGCAGCCCTCTCTTCCCGGGTTATTTATATCCGTGGAATATTTGACGTTTCCTGTTTTATTAAAGGGCTCCAGGTCCCCGAGACATTCTTCAGAGCAGCGAAGCAGCGAGGGCCACGGGAGCTCCTGGAGCATCCCAGTGTCTCCACGCCAGGAGCGGCGTAGGAGCGGGAGGGAGGGAGGGAGGGGTGGGAGTTGCTCTTGGTGATTTAATGCACTGAGATAAAAATTTGTGTTTCTCTGGCAGGGCTGAGCAGCCTCCGAACGAGGGGATTTGGCACCCACCGAGCACCTGGATGAACGACCTGCAACTGCAGCTGTGGGAGCTCGCTGGTTCCGATGGACGAAGAACCCTTCCTCTGCCGGATGAGAATTCCCAGCGCTGCAGCCGCGCTCGGCTGAGCCTCCATCTGGCAAAGGGAGCTGGACCAGATCTGACTCAAACCCACAGATATTTTCCAGCCCTGTCTGGCACTGCCTGGAGGGGACAGAGCTGCCATCAAATCTCGGCTCTCTTAGATCTTCCCGGATCAGATGGGAGCGATCTCCAGGATGAGGGGAAATGTCTCGTGTGGGCTCGGTTCCTCAGCTGATTGACACAACCCCCCAGCCCAGAGACCACTGGCAGGGCAAAACGTGGCACGGAGGAAGAATTGGGATCAAAATCCATCTGGGAAGTTCGTTGTTTGATAACCACATCCTCGGAAAGGGACAGGGCTGCTGCAGGAATGGGGGGCCGGGAGGAGCAGGACTTCCACATCACCTCTTATCCCCAAACCAATGTACCCAATTTCTCCCCTTGCTCATCAGAATTCTCTCCCCATCCATCGGGATCTGAAACAACAAGGGACTGTTCGAAGCAGCAGGTTTGGCCTCACTAGAAATGTTATTTTCCCAAGCTGCCACAAGATGCCAGCATTTCAGAGTGTTCTGAGATGGGAGCGCAGCTCCGGGGGGACCCGCGGCACGGGCTCCTCCAGCCCTTCCCGGGATGTCCCAGAGCCCTTCTGTCTCCTCATGGAGAGGGGATAAGGATGGGGAAGGTGGAAGAAAGCGTCTCCGTGGGAGGTGGAAGAAAGCATCTTCATGGGAAGTGGAGGAAAACGTCCTCATGGGAGATGGAGGAAAACATCTCCATGGGAGGTGGAGGGAAGCACCTTCCTGGGATATGATGGAATGCATCTTTATCGGGAGTGGAGGAACGCATGGAGATGGGAGGTGGAGGAAAACCCCTTTATGGGAGGTGGAGAAAGAATCTTCCTGGGAGATGGAGGAAAACACCTCCATGGGAGATGGGGGAAAGCATCCTCACGGGAGGTGGAGGAAAGCATCTTTATGGGAGGTTCGGGAAAGCATCTCCCTGGGATATGAAGGAATGCATCTTTATGGAATCCCCATGGGAGAAGGGGGAAAGCATCCTCCGGGGAGGTGGAGGGAAGCTCCTTCCCAGGGAGGTGGAAGTCGTGGCTCTCTGGGCTGCAGGCACTGAGGGTTCAGCAGCTCCGTGGCTGCCTGGGGGTCACCACCCCACTGCTCCTCTCTTTTGGGGCACATCCCGGTGTTCATGGATGCAGGGAAGGGCTCCCTGGGAGAACCAGGGCTTCTCCAGCTGGGCTGAGGCCGCCTCTTGCCACTCTGGAAGGAAACATCCTCCTCCTCCTCCTGAGCTATGCCTCTCTGCATCTCCTGCTCAGCATCCACAGGCACCTGCAGTGGGAGTTTTCCCTCTCACTTCCCCAAAGCGGTAGAGCCAAAGGAAGGAGCTCCCCATTTTCTCCTATCGGTTACCCCTGGCAGCCCTGGGGAGCTCCCAGCTCTCTGTCAGATCTGTTCCTGCCCCATCTGCTCCACCCAGAGCCCTCCAGCAGGTCCCAGCAGGACAAGAAGGACTTTGTGGGCCCAGTTCTCCTTCAGGAGTCGCTGCCCTGGGACACAAAACTCCTGGATGTCCCTAAAGCTGAGAGTGCCACTGAGAAGGAGCAGCTGATGGGGCTTTTCCAACTCAGATGAGCTTTTTTCCTGTTGAGGAAAGACACAGAAGAAATATTGCTTCTCCCTCTTGCTGATAACCTCCTGACCCCCCTCGTTTGCCAGCAGCCCCTGCAAGCCTTTGGTAATTCCCCTAATCCCCAACACATCCCAATCCCCGCTCCCAGCCCGTCCCTTCCGCGGGAGGCTGAGCCACCTGGGGGATGGGATGCAGGAACTGCCCATGGCAGGTTCAAACCCTTCAAACCCTCAAACCCTCAGAGCTTCCACGATTCTCCTGTGACTCCCTAAAAGCTCCATCCACAGTGGCAATGGGCTGGGGGACACCCCCTGGCACCCCCCAAAAGCTCTGAAATAAGATCCAGCAGTCCTGATCCCCTTTTCAGTCCGTTCCCCTACACGGGGGGAGATGGGAGAACGAACAGATTTGTCTACAAATATTTGTTTCTATAAATAAACGCATTTCTTCAGCTCGCTTCGTGGATCTTCTTTCCCACGCAGAGGGATAAGGAGGATAATTGGAGTTGATGGGTAACATGGTAAAAACACAAATCCCCGTTTGCTTTGAGGGAAGGCAGAGCAGCCAGCTGGTTTGGAGCTTTATTCTCCAGACCACAGCGCGGGAGGACCCCTTTGCTTGGGAATTTGCCTTTGCCATCACGGAATTCCTCACCTCGCTGCAGCAACCCGGGATTGATGTCAGCAAGCGGCCTCAAATTTCCCCAGCCCGAAGCCCAGGCCAAGGACTCTTTGTACCTCGCCATGATTTTTATGCTTCCCGGTGTTCCAGCGCTCTGCTCTCCGCGGCTCCGCGGAGGTGTTGGATAAATTTCCTGTCTCGCTCCTGCAGCGGCGAGCCGCAGCTTTACCAGGGAATATTCGGGGAGGCAGACACTGCTCCCAGGCCATGCTGTCTCCATGAAAGAGAGCTGTGGGATGGGGCTGAGGAGCGATTCCCTCCCCTCTCAGCACAGGCCAGCGGTTCAAACCCCCCGCCGGGGCTGGCAGCGAGGGCTCGCCTGTGGCGCACAGGGATGCTCACAAAGGGAACCCTTTTTTTCCACACACACACACACAAAAAATGGACTTTTCCCCTCCAAAGTGCAAAACCTTATGCCCCTAATTTATTTTTGGTTCAAGAGCAAGTTATCTCTTTTCTTTAAGCAATTAAAAACCACTGATTTGTAGTTTCCTGATAACATTCCTGTCCTGCAGTTGAGGCTGTGACGCTTTTGCACTCGGGAAACAAAGCAGCATTTCATCATTACCTTTCCCCAGGGAAAACTTCCAGCCAGAGCTTTAGGACGTGGCCTGTCAGAGAGACCCTTTCCCCAGGCCACGGAGCAGAGCAAACCCCAGCCCAAACCCTGCTGGTTATTCTGTGCCACACCCCAAAACCGGGCTGCCTGGCACTGGGAAACCCTGGAGACTGCCTGGTTTTCCTGGGATGTGCTGGCAGGCACAGGGTGCCCCCGCTGAAGCATCTGGGCTGTGCAGCTGAAGATGTGGCAGAGCCATTCCCGCTCCTCTCCCCGCTCCTGTGTCACTAACGCAGCACAGAGGGGCCTGCAGAGAAAACATGCTGTGCCCAGATGTTTAGAACATCTGCTCGGACCAATAAAGCAAAAACAACAAGGAAAAGTAACTGAAATAAAAGAGGAGGAAAGCGCATCCATGGATCCTGCAGAGTGTGGGATGCGGGGATTTTCCCGGGAAAGCCTTGTGGCACAGGGACAGCTCAGGTGGGAGCCACATCCCTGCTCCCAGGGACAGCGCTCACACCCCCGTGGCCAGGCCATGGAAGGAGGGGGGATTGGGATGCTCCAAAGGGTGACTCCGTGGGGACCTGGATCCCTCCTGCTGCCTCTGATGGACACTCAGGGCCCTTTCAGCTGCACTTGGCACCGTGGGGTCTGTATTTACAGCACCCCAGGGGGGTGAGGGAGTGTCCTCATCCCCCTCTGGAAGCTCATCCCAGGCCCTGGCACGGGCTGTGCTCAGCCCTGCGCTGCTCCAGGGATGCATCCCTGGGAATTCACGGGGAGCAGGGCACGGCAGGGCCTTGGTGGCTCCTGGCACAAACCTGGCCCAGGATCACCCACCGTGAATGAAAACCCAGGAGTGCCCAGCCAAGCCTTGGCTCCCTGCTGGGGTGATCCAGGCTGCTCCGAGCACAGGACAATGCCATGGGGTGTCCCTGATCCGCCGGGAAATGCCACTGCCTCGTCAGCCCTATAAAGGACAAACCCCATTCCAGAGACAGGAGGAGACATCCCAGGGAAAGGGAACCTCAGTGGGTTAAACCATTGCCCTGAGGCTGGTGAAATCCCCCATGGGGACACCCTGGGCTGGTGTTCTCCCTGCAGGGACATCCTGAGCTGGTGTTCTTCCCTCTGGAGCATCCTGGGCTGATGTTCACCCCTTCAGGGACATCCTGGGCTGGTGTTCCCCCCTGTTTAACCTCAGTCTTATTGAAATGGGGCCTATTTTCAGCCTCACCCCCATCCCACCTCCTGCACTGGTTCCAAGTCACTGATTTAAGCCCAGACCCTGAGCCCTCCAGGTGTAAGCCCAGGTGAAAACTCCCATCTTTTCCCCTGAAAACTCCCCTTTTCCAGCCTGACTTTGCCAATCAGTGACAGGTCCCAGGACATTAAACCCCAACCCAGCCCCTGCCTCTGTGTGCTCACAGCAACCCCGGCCACCCAAGGGCCCTGATTCTGCTTCCAGTTCTCACATGAGGGCACGTGGCTGGTTAAAGAAAGCCCAGCAGCCACAGCTGGCAGGTTGGGATTGGGTCACAGAATCGTGGAATCACGGAATCATTCAGGTTGGAAAGGGATCTACATCTTTAGAGGGCCTGGAGCCCCTTGCGTGGTGCCCGTGCCCCAGAGGGGTGTTGGGATCTGCTCCTCCGAGCGCCCTGCGTGGTGCCAGGGGCAGGGAGGTTGCTTGATCCTGCTTGGTCCAAGCTTGGCTGCAGCTGGGATTTAAACCCAGCCCCACGACCCTGCTCAAAGCAGGAGAGTGACCCCATCCCAGTCCTGGCTGGGCACAGGGATCCTGGAGCAGGGCAGGGGACAGCAGGACACTGGCAACTCCCAGCCACCGCTGCGGCGGGAATATCTACAGATTTATCTATTTATATACATTTAAATCTGAGGTCAGGAGAAATGAATCACTTGGCAGAGGTGGAGCTCTGCTCTGGGGACAGGCCTGGCTTCCCAGCAGCTCTCCCAGAGAGGCCAGGAACTGGTGGAGCAAAGGAAAACACCCGGGATGGGGCAGAGCGTCCCAGCAGAGCCACCCAGAGCCACGGGCTGCAGGGCTGACCTCAGTGGGCAGTGGAAGCAGAGCTGCTTCCAGCTGGAACACGGACAGATATCCCACCCTGAGCATTCCCACCAATACACACAGATATCCCACCCTGGGCATTCCCACCAATACACACAGATATCCCACCCTGAGCATTCCCACCAATACACACAGATATCCCACCCTGAGCATTCCCACCAATACACACAGATATCCCACCCTGAGCATTCCCACCAATACACACAGATATCCCACCCTGAGCATTCCCAGCAGCCCCTCCGGAGCCCGCCCGTGCTCGTTCCCCCATCCACAGGGGTTTGGAAAGGCAGGAATGCAGAGATTTCTCTGCACCACCAAACCTGATCTCCTCCCCACTCTGCCCAGGCCTGAGCTCTGCCCTCTGCATCACTGAATCCCCCTGGAGTGCGGGGTTAAGTGAAATAAATAAGGAAAATCGGAGTTGCAGTGCTCAGGGAGCAGAAATCACCTTTTCTGCACTAAGAACGTCTCTTTCTCCAGGCAGTGCTGTCCTGTCTGCCCAAAATGGGAAGTTCCAGCCTCCCTCTCCTGGTCTGCCAGGTCTGCTCACCTCCAGCTGGTCCCCTTCCCTTCCAGCCAAGTGGAAAATCCCACAATGTCCAACTTCCCCTGGCAATCTGGGGATGCGCTGAATAATCTCCAGCCTTGACAAGTGGAAATGGTTCTCGTGAGAGCACCACGAGTGAGAGCAGGAGTCTGACTGAAGCAGGGCACAGCCCCAGTTCCCAGCCCCAGGGAATGTTTGCCGGGATTTCCACACATCCCCAAGTGCAACATCCTGCTCTGGGTGACCGTGAATTTTTAACAATACAAAGAAAAATCTGATTATAGAGGAACTGGCAGTGCCCCTGTGCAGGGACAGGAGCATCTCTGGAGCTGGGATCACCACCAGCACCTCGGCAGGGATCTGAATTTAGGGTGCACACATTGGAAACTCAAAGAGCAGAGAGCTGTGATCCCAGTTACACCGGGAAATCTGGGATTTTCGTACATTTGAGGCAGCTCTGGACTGGAGGGGACACACCCTTTTTAAATTCTTCCTTAAGTGCTGCTGCTTCAGCTGGTGCAGTCATTGAGCTGAGCTCAGCTGGAAGCTGTGCCCATTTTCCTGGTGCAGGTAGGGAATGAGGGCATCCGGGCTCTGGAATGATCCCTTTCCAAATCCGCCAGCACTGAGGAGCTGGGGGTGTCAGGAGCCACTCCAGGGACACACGGACACAGAGGTGGCACCTGCCCCTGGCTGTGCCTGGCTTCCCACAGCAGGGAAGGTCTGGCTGTGACTTCCAGAGCATGGAAATAACAGGAATAATTCAGCCTCCTCCAGCTGCTCCCCTCGGGAGGGGCTGTCTGCCCAGAGCCAGGGCGAGGAGGTGTCTGGGATGGAGAATTTTCCAGGGCATGCTCCTTTCTCAGGTGTTCAGAGCAGGCTGGAAGATTCCATAAACACCCCAGGAAACCCTCAGAGGATTTGGTTTCATTCCAGGACAAAAGCTGGCCCATGGCTTTGGAGAGGAACGGAAAGAGAGAGGTGTGGGATGGGAGGAGGAGGGGATGGGTTCCCTCACAGACCCATCAGTCTGGGAGAGGGACGATCCCCCAGTGCTGCCCAGGGGAAATCTCCTGCTGGAGATGGGTGGAAAATGGAGAAATTTCCCTGCTGGAGATGGATGGACGGATGGATGGATGGATGGATGGACGGATGGATGGATGGATGGATGGACGGATGGATGCAATTCTCCACCCTGGGTGACATCAAATATTCATTTTTGACAGAATCAAACCACCTCAACCCTGAGCTGCCGTGCTGTTTGACTCCAAGGGCTTTCTCCACCCAAACGTTCTCAGGGTGGAAATAAAAATGTGAGCATTTCACAACAGTCAAACCAGGACAGCTCAAATGTGGGAACGCTGGGAAGAAAGGCTGAGTCCGAGGGACATTTGTGAGGCATTTCAGAGCTGCAGGGAGGCTGAGCCGGGCTCCTGGAGAGGAGGAACCCGGAGCAATCTCCCTGCTCACCCTTTAACTCCCCCCCCCTCGCCTCCTTGCCTGACTCCAGCCAAACTCCCAAGTCTGGATGTCCCAATTGTGATTAAATTTCCACAGATTTTGCAAAACTGAGTGGGTGGGTGAGGGGAGAGCCCCAGCCCCAGCGGGGCCGAGGCCGGCAGGGCTCTGGTGTGACCCCTCCTGCCCGGCTCGGCGGGAGAGGACGCAGTGGGGAATGGGATGAGCAGGGGACAGGGGGCAGAACCCCACAGGAAAACAGGATTTATTCATTCTGCTGCCCACAGAACACCTGTAACAGAGAAAGAATTCAAACGAAGCAATGGCCGGGCGGTGCTGCTGCCTCCTTCCCGGGACACTCCCGGCACCCTTTCCTGGAGCATCTTCCCCTGGGAGCCGGGGGAGGCAGGAGCAGGGCGAGGCTGCAGCCACGATCCAGCCTCTCCCTCTTTGATCCTCAATCCAGGCCGGCCCCCTGCTGCTCCCACGTCCTGGAGCTCTGCCCCCGCTGACGTTCTGCCCCTCTGGGTCTGTTTGTTTGTCCTCCTTTGTGTCCTTGTCTTAGCCAGGAACGTGGAAAGCTCCTTGGAAAGCTCCTTGGAAAGCTGGCTCGTGCTGCTCTGCCATCTGGCAGATGGATCCATCCTCAGCGCCGACGGTTTCGGTAGCAAACCAAAATTTGGAAATTTCCCGTTTCCAAACGCTGGAAATGGGCCTGATGAGAGCTCCTTCTCGTGAGGAGGATAACGGGGTGGGAAATGGGAGAGCCTGCCCGGTCCCGCGCTGAAGAGGAGCTCTCCCCAGGGCTCTTCCAGCAGAGAGCTCTCCCCAGGGCTCCACAGACAACTGGGAATTCCCAGTGGTTTTGTATATCAAAATTCCCGATGATTCCCAGGGACGGGGAAACTGAGGCACGGGGCCATTCCTTGTGTTTGAGGCAAAGCTGAACGTCCCGATCCCCAGGAAGCACCTGCATCCCGGAGGGGGGATCCAAGGAAAGGCTCTGAGGTCAAGGAATCTTCTCCCCCCCAGTTTGGGTGGGGACCGTGCCGAGGACAGCGGCGGAGCTGCTCCTCCCGGAGGGATCCCTTGGGAATGCGGGTGACAAATGGCCCTGGCTGAGATGAGGTGATCTTATCTCGGCCCCTGTTCCTCGCCCCGGGGGGACTGGGGGTGGCCGTGGCTGCCTGGGCCGGCTCCCATTTCCCGGGGTGGTCACGGGTGGCCGGACCCCACAAATCACAGCGGGGGCGGGAGAGGGGCCGGGATGGAGAACGGGAGCTGGAACTGCCTCACCACGAAGGGTCCAGGCCAGGGAGAGCCCGTAGAGCCCTCCCCTGTCCTCACCCGGGGACTCAGGGTGGTCTTTCAGCAGCTCCTCAGCCCCTCAGGTTTCCACCCCAGATTTTGGGAGGCGTTTTTGGCTGTAAAATCTGGGAGTTGGCAGCTTTGGCCATCTGTTCCCGCTGCCCTTCTCCTTCAGTGGCGCTGTGAAAACACGAGCAACATGAAGGATGTTCCCGGGGGAGGCCAGAGATGGCGTGGGGAGGTGATGGAGCAAAGAATCCACATGGATCGAGCTGTTCTCCTTTCCCAAAATAACCCCACGTGATGCCTCAGCCACTCCCGTGTGTGGGACCTGCTCCCGGTTTCCCTGGGAAAGGGCGGAGAAGCTCTGCTGTTGGCTCCGTCCTTTCCCACCTCTGCCCACAGCATTCCCGTGTCCAGCCCCTCACAGCCGTGGTTGCCATGGATCTGGGCACGGTTATCCATGCCCGCAGTGATTTGGGAACGGAGCCCTGCCCTTATCTCTGCTCCGCACAAGGACAGGCCTGGGGAGCAGCAGTGCTATGGACAAACTGCCATTCCCACTGCCATTCCCACAGCCATTCCCACTGCCATTCCCTGGTCCCAGAGAGCTCTGGCAGTCCCATCAGGATCCCTTTCTCTCCATAGGTTCAAACCTTTCTTTGCACAGAACTCGAGGAGCGAGTCTGTCACCAGCTCACTCAGGGGCTCGTATTCCCCTTCCAGCTCCTGGAGCTTCATCAGAGCCTCTCTGATCCCAGGAAATGAGTTTTCCAAATGAGGCATGGCTGGTCCATTGATAAAGAAGGCATCAATGGCCAATTCAATTTCTGCTTTGCTTTCTTAGGCCTCAATAACGGATGAGGTGTGGGAGGTGTCCCTGCCCATGGCAGGGGGTGGAATGAGATGGGCTTTGAGGTCTCTTCCAACCCAAACCATTCTGGGATTCTGTGATTCCATGGTAATTTCTCCCTGTTTCTGGTTGTTTCCAATACATTTGTTCCCAAACCAGAGGTAGCTGGTCTGAAAACTGTAAAAATGGGGGTGTTTCCAGCACCTGAGAGCTGCCTGGATATCAGCTGCACCCAGGCAGGAGGATCAGCCCCTCAGGTTTCCCTGTGCTGGTTGCATCCCTGTATCCGAGCTTCTCCAGGAATACATACCTATATCTCCAAATTTATCCCCAAAGCAGGTCTAAATCTTGCACCCAGTGGGGTTTGTTGACTTCAGCACCATCAGGACATCAATTCCTAGATTAACACAGCATTCCCATGCAGGGATCACAAACTCCTTTATCATTCCCTTCAGACCTGGGCTGCCCCGGGCCCTGAGCCATTATCTGATCCATGGAGGCCGGGATATCTCAGGACCTCGGAGATCAAAAGGAAGCTTTGCACAGTTCAGAGAGCAGCATTTGGGGCTGCTGGATGTGCTCCCTCTGAATTCCTCCTCTGTGGGAGCTTTGTCACCGTGACCAGGCCCGTGCTGGAGCTCTCTGCTCGTGGGCTGCAGCGACACCGCTGAAGGGACCATCCCTGCCTCGCTCAGGAACGATGGATAAAATGTCTATAGCCATGGAAGTCCCCAGATTCCCTCTATCCTGAGCACTCTGCCAGCACAGGAGCATTCCCAGCACGGATGGAGCTGCTCCAGCACCGCAGGGACATGGAATAAAGAGCACTTTTCGTGCACACAGGATGAGAGATTGGAGGGATGGAGATTTCCTACCATCCCAGTTTGGGCACTGGGATTTTTTACTGGTTTATTGACCAAATCCCACCATGGGACTCGGCAGAACTTCTCTCACGTGGACACAGCCCAGAGTCCTTCCCCGTGGCTTGAGCAGAACTCAGCCTTGGAGAGCCTGGAGGGAGATGTTCATCCCAGGGCTCTGCTGAGGAAATACCCCCTCCCCTTTGGGAATGGCCTGGCGCTCGGGAGCAGGGTGGGATAACAGGAGCAGGGCGGGATAACGGGAGCGGGGCAGGATAACGGGAGCAGGGCAGGATAACAGGAGCAGGGCAGGATAACGGGAGCAGGGCAGGATAACAGGAGCACGGCGTTTCCAAGCGCCTGTTGCGCCGGGACCTTCCCTGAACTCCCTTCATCAATCTCCATCAACCCTCCCCGTGTGTGCCCCACTTTGCTCTCCCAACCAGCTCCTTCCTCCTCTCCCTCCCCTCCCTCTGCCCCCCAGCGCTCGCAGGGACATTTCCTTTTCCTCGAGCAAACAATTTCCAGATTTGAGAGCGGGTCCGGGCGCGGGCTGGACAAAGACAATGCGGCCCGGCCCTTATCTGCTGCTATCTGCTCACACCAAGCTGCCAGCCCAGATTGGCCTCCCGGGCCATTCCCGGTGTTTATGAGCCGCGGGAGGGAGGGAGAGCAGGGGAAATCTGCCGGGGGAGATAAGTGCAGGAAATGGGGCTGGTGACGAGAGCGGAGTCAGCAGAGCCCGGCAGCAACCGGACACCTCCGGAGTCCCGAGGATGTGACTCAGTGTCACGACTCTGTCACGACTGCAGCTCCCAGCACACGCAGGGGATTGGCCTGGAGTGGTCCATGCCTGCCGTGGAGAAGGGAAACATCTTGAGCTCTTTATACACTTGGAATATTTTCCGGCGAGGAGCCTGAATTTAAGCTCCTCAAATAAACCGCTGGCAGCCCAAACACCGGCTCTGAGCGGGGCTGGGGAATGGAAAAGGGAGGCTCTTCCTCTGGAACACCAGCTGGAGGAAGCTCTCATGCTCTGGTGGTTGTTTCTAAGCAGGAGAATTTCTGCAAACTCTGTTCTTTGGGGCAGCTGGTCTGGTTTTACCTTAAAATCTGTGATTTATGACAGACCCTCCCTACATGAGCTACCGAGAGGGAAGGCAGCCTTATGGAGACCAGAGTGACGCTGATTCCCAACAGGCTTCGGTGAGAACCCCGGCCCACCCCGGTCCTGTCCTGACTCAGTGCTGCTTTTACTGAATTACCTCTGATTTAACAATATTTTCCTTTGGTTGGTTGATGGGGTTTTTCCTCATGCGCTGCTCCAGCCCCTGGTTTGGGTGCTGCTGTTCTGCACTTGCTCCAGCATCTTCAGTTTTCCTCCCATTGTTGTCGCAGTGCTGGCACAAACCCAGCCCCAGCTGTGAGCCCAAATATCCCAGGATTCCTGTGCCCAGGCCATGGGAGCTCCCCAGTGCTCCAGGAGGTGCCCCCGGCCCAGGCACCTCTCAGGGCATTCACAGAACCCCAGAAGGTTTGGGCCGGAGGGACCCTACAGATGATCCCGTTCCCCCCCCGCCGTGGATGCCAGGATATTCCTCAGTGTTTTCCATCATGGCACAAAGGAGCCCAAGCCTTCCCTGCTCCTGCAGATTCCTCTTTCACCCTCACACCTTTCTCTGTGAACCTGCTTTGAATCCCAGCTCATCCCCTTCCCACTGGTGCTGCCTGAGGCTGGTGGAACCTTCCCTGCCTGTGGCAGGGGTTGGAACGAGGTGATCTTCAAGTTCCCTTCCAACCCCAACCATTCCATGAATCTGTGCAATCTGCATTTCTCCCATCTCCTTTCCTCCTTGTCCCAGACAAATCCTGGGTCAGAGTTTCCCTCAGCCTTTCCCAGTGTCTCTGTTCCAGCTGGGATGTCCTGGAGCCTGTGCCATGGAAATGCCCTGACACGGAGCATTTCACGGTGCAGCAAAACTCTCACTCCAGAACATCAACCAGGGAGAGATTCCCTACCCATCCCTCCTCCCCAGCTGGGAGCAGCGATTCCCCCCCAGAGCACCTTCCCATGGAAAAGCTGCTCCAGGGGGAGCAGGCACTGGAACTCTTTGATTTTCCCGGTGCCCCCCGAGCTGTTGGTGCCAGGGTGGACACAAGGCCCAGGGATCAGAGCTCTTCAAGGGAAAGCCCTCAGTGGGAAGGGCTGGAAAACACCATTTCCCCGGGTTGTTCCAAATTTCCTCTGCATTTTACGGTTCCTCTGATTCGAAGAGAAACCTTCTCAGCGGAGGAGCGGAATGGGAAACGCACTTCCGTGTCCGACCCTTGGAATCGCATCCAGCTCCCGCTTCAGCCATTTATTTTTCTTTAATTCACCCTGGGGTTGGGTTTTTATTAATCCTTTCCATTCATCCAGCTGTTTGTGTGGCCTTTTGGTGGAGCTCCCTCCCTTCCCTGCTGCTCACGCCCTGCACCATCCACGGTGGATCAAACACCAGGGCAGACATTCCCAAGAAACTCATCTCTGGAAGGAAATACTGGATGGATTTGCTTGGTTGGTCGATTTTCTGTGGAGACCAGGGAAAGTGGAGCCCCTTTGGAGCTCCAGAAGGGTCTGCAGGGGCTGCCTGGTCTCTCCTGAGCAGGACACCTCAAGTCCAGGTTGGCCACGGAGGCTCCAAAGGAGAATCAGGACAAGATGTTAGGGTTTTACTTAAAAAAAAACCAAGGAAAGAAGCAATCCCAGAGCGATCACAGGGCTCAAACTGTGGAGCTGGGCTGCTCGAGGAGGGGGAGCTGTGCCAGACACAAGGGCAGCCTCGAGTTTTGTGTCCCAAAAATGAACATTTTAATCTCTTCTGGAAGTGGAGGTTCACGTCAAATTTACTAAAAAGCAAAGCAACAGCAAATCCTGAGTGAACCTGGGGTCACGGCCACTTCTCTTTTCTGAAGAGACAAAACTGCAGGAAGAGGTTTGCTTTCCATTTCTTTTCCTGGTTTTCTTCTGTTTTCCTGGTCAGCATCAGCCGGGCAGGAGTCCCCGCGGTGAAGGGACCTGGAGGGGTGGCAGTGCTGTCACCAGAGCCACGGCCAGCCCGGTGCCACCGCAAGGTGTGACACGGCCCACAGGTGCTCTGGCACCAAACGGACCCTGAAGGGGCTGAACACAAAAATCCCAGACAAAAAAGGCGCTGGCAGTGCAGCAGAGAGGTCCCGGGAGAGAGGAGGCTCCTGCTGGGGATGCTCCAGGGGAGCAGGGCTTGTGTGGGGTGAGGGGGTTGTGGGGGTTCCTGTCCTGCCTCTGCAACTATGGGATTCCTGTCCCAGCTCTGCCACAGGGATTCGATCCCTCTGCCACTATGGGATGAGATCCCACTGCCACAGGGATCCCTGTCCTGCCTCTGCCTCTATGGGATGAGATCCCTCTGCCACAGGGATTCCTGTCCTGTGTCTGTCACTATGGGATTGGATCCCTCTGCCACTGTGGGATTAGATCCCTTTGCCACAGGGATTCCTCTGCTGCCTCTGCCACAGGGATTAGATCCCTCTGCCAACAGGATTCCCATCCCAGCTCTGCCACAGGGATTAGACCCCTCTGCCACAGGGATTAGATCCCTTAGCCACAGAGATTCCTGTCCCAGCTCTGCCACAGGGATTAGACCCCTCTGCCCCAGGAATTCCTGTTCCACTTATGTCTTTATGGGATTAGACCCCTCTGCTACAAGGAATTCAAGTCCCACCTCTGTCGTTGTGGCATTAGACCCCTCTGCCCCAGGGATTCCTGTCCCACCTCTGCCCCAGGGATTAGATCCCTCTGCCCCAGGGATTCCTGTCCCACCTCTGCCCACCACTCTGCCATGGGCTCTAAGGTTGTACCACCACATCCCTAAACTTTCCTTCCTGCCCTTTGTGGAGCTTTATTTGGGCAGGGAATGTCCCTGTAAGCCTCACATCCCACCCCACGGAACCCACAGGAGGATCCCACTGAGGTCTGGGTGAAAACCCCGTGAGCTGAGGCTCAGACCAGTCCCCAACCCGAACTGGTTCAGCAGGAGTTACACGGCATCCCACAGGCAGTAAATCATTTCCTGGGATGTTTATAAACAACGGGAGTGGAAACTCCAGTGTTTTGTAAATGATCGGGGCTTTAACAACACCAAACGCCCGCTTTTTGTGACTTCACAATAAACACTCGTCAAAATAAATACTCCAAACATGTCCCCAGATCCAGGCGGCTCAGCAAAAGTGAAAGGTTCTCGTGCCCATTAAACAGACTGGGAACGAGGAAATTAAAATTCCTGGGGCATACATGAACCTTCACCTAACATTCCTTTTTCAGGGATAATATAGAATCCAGCAACGACAGCAATTCCTCTTTTCCTATCCCCTCATTTTATCTCTGGAACCAAAGCTTTCCCTGTGTTGTGATAACGATTTTATCAATAATTTATGATTATTTGTTTGAATCCGCTGATCACATCCATCACCAATATTAGGGCGAAGCGTATTCTATTTCAAAGGTGTTTTTCCTGCTAGAGAGTGATTTAGCAAAGCCGAAATGTTTTTCCCGAAAATATTTATAGTGGGGTCGCTGATTTTCAGAGGAATTTATCAAAGGGCCTTTGGTTAAATTGATTAGTGGCAATGAAAGAGCGGATTCTCACTGAAATGGGGCTTTCTGAGGGGTAATTTATGACAGAAATTGTTTTTCATGTTAAAATTCTAAATTTGCCCTTCTTATCAATTGAAAACGAAAATAAATTTTAACAGGGAGGATTTCCCTACCAGACTAATGATTTAACTTCAGGAATAAGGCTAATTTTAATTCAACTGGACTGCTCCAGTGCACAAGCACCTTTGTATCAGAGGCTGCTCAAAGATAGCGCGGGGAAAACCCAGAACTTGCAGCCACAGAGGGGTTCTTATCTCATCCCAAACCTCCCCACAGCATGGCAGACGCAATCCCAGACGGACATCTCCCCTTGGCAGTGGTGTTCCACCATTCCTTCCTTGAATTCAGGGGATTTCAGGAGTTTTTTTCAGGAATTCAGGTGGTTTTATTCCACCTCCTGGACCTGCCTGCGAGGGGTGAATTTGTGCCTCTCACAGCACGGTCAGAGCTCCGGTCCCTGCAGCGGGAGCAGGACGTGGGAAGGTGGAAATCCTCCATCCCTGTGAGGTTCTGCCCTTGCTCACTGAGGGATCTTCCCGGTTTTTCCCTCCCAAACAGCCGAACGTGGGTGTTGTGGTGGCTGATTTCAGGCAGAGCTCTCACCTCAGGTCGTGGGCCCAGGCCGGGAGGTGCCATTAAATTCCGGACCAAGCCTGGGAGAGGGGCAGGGGCAGAACGAGCTGCTGTCATTATTCCCCCATAACACGTGGAAACACCGAGGGCCGGTTAAAAACCCCACATTTTCCTGCCAGGAAAGAGAAGCTGAAGCAAGAAGCGTGTGTGCGGCTCCACGTCAAGCACTGGAGCTCCATCTGCCTTCACATCCTTCCCCCTCATCCCTAATTAACGCGCTGAGGAATTTTAAAATGTAATAAACATTATTTCCAAACAACCAGCAAGGGAAGCTCGCCCCTCTCCGGTTTGATGTAAACATTTACAGCGCTGCCCCATCCTTAAACAGTTAATCTTATAGCGACCTATTAAAATAAAATGAATTGTGTTATAATTCATCCTAAAGCAACCTCGGGGTGAGTGGATCAGGTAACTGCTGCTCTCGCAGCCCTCGTGACGTTTTTAATCAAATTCAGCTGTAATTGCCGCAGCATTCACATGCCTCTTTTAATACTCGCCCCGCATTTGGGACTCACACGAGTCTGTTTTCTCTTAAGGTCGCTAATAAATAGAAAACATGAAAAGAGCCCGTTTTCGCAGGGCTCGGAGCTTTTCCAGCGCTGCGTTTGTCGCAGCCATTGTCTGTCGCGGCACTTGTCGGGACCCCGCAGCCGCGGGGAAAAAACCCTTCGGGAGTTTGGGGTCGCTGTTTTTGTGCCGCTCTCGCCCCGTTAAAGGGCACAGGGACAAGGACAGGGGAAGGGACAGGAGCGGCTGCCGCGAAATGAAAGATTTCATTGGCATCTGTAAATCCTCGCAGCCGCTGACGGATGCTGAAATGTGGCTTCACCCCCGTTTTGGGGAGGAAAACCCGAAACGCCGGCTCTGCCCCCGAGATATTCGCGTAAACAAAACTCCCGCGACTTTCCCTGCCCAGGAGAGCAGGGAGGGGGTGGTGGTTGTGGTTTTGGTTTTTTTTTTCCCCCCAGTCTCCGATCCTACAGCTGTTTCCAATTTGCCAGCAATTTTCTTCTGGGCTAGTAAAGCTCCCAGGATGACTGGAAGTGGCCACATGGGTTTCTCCCCTCGACTGTGGGGTTTGGTTACAAGGGGCAGCAAAGCCAGCTCAGGATTCGGGGCAGGCGTTTCCCCCTGAACTTGGGAGTGCTTTACATCCCAAGCTTCTGTTAACGCCAACATTTAAAGTTTATTTCACCGCGGGTTGAGCGTGTGCTCGGCCGGAGCCAGGCTGAGCCTTGCTTAAAAAGAGAAGGGAAATAAGAGGAAAAATAAGAGGACAAACTCCCTGGACAGGGTTACCTGCCCCGCCAGGGAACAGGGAAAGAGGCGTCAGCGAACACCACAGGAAAGCCTCTGGGTTCCTCTCCTGTGCTCCGTGTAATTCCCACGCGAGAAAAGGATGCAGGATGACTTGGAAACGCGAGCCGGCTCGGTCGCTGCCTGGCTCGGTTGTGCAGAAAGAGTTGTTCCCATCCCCGCAGAATAATGAGATTAAGGCTTGGAAAGAGCATTTCTAACCCCGCGCACGCGATTTTTAAAAAGCCTTTAATGATGACAACGCTGCTTTTGGTTTTGGGTTTTTTTTGCCTTTTCCCTTTCTCTCATTTGTTCCCCCGATCCCCCTTCTCTCCCACGCCCCTCTCGAGTCGCTCCCGTCGCTTTGCTTTTCCTTCCATCCCAGGGTAGCTTCTCCCTCGAATTCCCGTCCCTTTACCTTGCTCGGGAAACGCTTTCCCTCCCCACAAACAACAACAATTATAAGAACAACAAAGAATCCCAAGAATTTCTATATTAAAAAGTGGCGGGGTCCCTGGTCACCGGGCACGGGTCTGAGTCTGTTTTCCTTGGAAATTGGGAGGAATGCTAAACGCCTCGTCTACCAGGGAGTAAATTGTGTGCGGAGCTCTAGGCACGGCTCCCAGGTTGCCCTTTCACCCCTTCACTTTATATGTTCCTCTTATTAAGGAGAAAAATGTTTCAATATGTTGGAATTTGGGGCAAAGCCGGCAAGGAGAGAAAGAGCATAGAGAATGGAAGAACATTTTCCAAATAGTTTTGGTAACCCTTGTGAGGGTTACAGTTTGAAATTGATGTTGTACTAAAATCCCTGGAAGTTTTCGCCCAGGTTAGCGCAAAATATTGTCTGCGAGGGCTTCTGAGGTGACAAAAAGCACCAGGAACGTGACTCCGGTGGGGAAAAAAAGCAGCCCTGAATTGAAGATGCGTTTCCTTCCCTCCCGAACGCGTTCCTGTTTGAGAGGCTCTTATGAAACTGCTAAAAAAGAGCCGGGAGAAATACGGAATTCTTGATCCGAAAAGGATCGTTGGGGGACGGTTCCGTCCCTCCTCGGCAGCCCTGTGCATCTGCAGCGTGCTGCAGTCGCGCTTCCAGCCCCGCTGCAGGGGCAAATGGGTTAACTCTTTTCTAGGTAAGAGTCACGAAAAAAAAAAACCCCTCAAAATAAGGAACGATGATTTAAAAACGGATATTTGAAACTTCCTTATTTAAAAAAAAAAAAAGGGGGGGGGGATTTAAAGTAGCACTTGAGCTCCACTCAGCGTCTCTTTTCGGCTTGACTCCTCAGCAATATTTTTTTTTTTAAGTTGTGAATTTTTTTCCCTTTTTTTTTTTCCTTCTCTTTTCTTCTTTTTGCTGTGTTGTTTAAAGCCTCTCGCAGCGCCAGGAGGGCTCGTTGGGCGAGGACGTGCCATAGCCACGATTCATCTGAGGGAACAGCTGGAATATTGATAAGGGGGGGAAAAACGGAAATCAAATGAAAAGTGGAGGGCACAGAAGCGAGGGGAAGGAAAGCACGTCCTGGAGCCGCGAGCAGCACAGAAGCCCCCTGAGGAAATGCCTGCTTGATGCAGCCTGTCTGGATGGGCTGGGAATTTTAACTTCGGCGCTGCTTTGGATCCGACGAGTTTAAATCTCTCTTCTCCTCGCCAAAGAGCGGCGGCGAGGGCAGGGACCCGCAGCGGTGGCGAGCTGGGGCTTGGCTCCCAACCTGGATCTTTACAAACCGCTCTGCCACGGGCTGAGGGGAAAGGGCAGCAAAGGTGAGTCCTTTAAATCGGGAGCGTAAGAATAAGCAAGAGGAGATCCTAAAAGTAGCTCAAGAGGCCTTTTTATACGGCAGGACGAGACGGTTGATAAATAATCCACTGCAGGCTTTGGAAAAGCGGCTCCAAAATATGCAGATGGATTTATTTATATGCACGGGAGTAATTACGACGGGGGGTGGGGGACGCTAATCAGGNNNNGGGGGGTGGGGGACGCTAATCAGGGGTAAAGAGAGGGAAACCAATACGGGAATCCTTGACCCCAGAAAATTTACTGGCGGAGCAAAATTACCTCGTCCCTCCGCTCTGCCTACCCCCACCCCCCGGTGCAAGTTCAGAAGCGAAAGAAACTGGAATGTGTTAGGAGGGAGGACGACAAGGGGGAAAAAAAAAAGAATTGTACTTATCAGAAACACATTGTCCGGTTTAGAGCCGCTTGCCCTCCCGTGCCAGCTGGACGCGTAATAAATACTTTTAAAATCAATAAAAGGGGGGTTACGTGCAGATAGAGAACTTTTATTATTTTCCAGTGGTTGGGCTGTGAGTTGTTTTTTTTTTTTCGCTTTTTCTTCTTTTCTCTGCCTTGACTCCTCAGCTCTTTGGGGGCTCCGGGGGTGTCCCCGGCTCGGGGCGCAGCTCCCGCGGCCGGGCGGCCTCATTAACGCGGCTCGGTAATTAACGCCCGGCTCCGGCTCGGATCAGACCCGCACCAACCGCGCTAAGGGCGCAGCCAGGACCCCACAGCTTTTCCCGAGCAGCTTGGAAAAAACCCCAACCCGCAACCCGGGAGCGTCGGCGGCTCCGCGCGCGTCTCCCTGATCCTGCGGGATCGTTTTCCTGGGGTAATTCCCGGGTAAATATCTGAGTTTTCCCTTCCATCCCGGGAGAACGGGACGGAGCGGCAGGCTGAGGATGGGTGCGAGTGCGCTCGTGCTCCTTAATGAAGCGCTAATTACACTTGGCTAATTGCTTTCTGGCGCGTTCCAAAAGGACTGAAGACCCCGAGAGGAGCGGGGAAAACAAAACAAACCAAAAAATCGTGGTTGTGGGATCTCTCAGCGGCTGCGGGGGTGTTTTCCCACACACCATCCCCTTTTCCAGGATCGTTGTTGATCTCCGCAGTGACGACTTTGGGGGTTGGAGGCAAAACCCCCCCTGCTCGTCAGGAGCTCCTCAAGGCTCAGAAGCGCAGGAAAACAGATGTAGGGCGTTGATGGGAGCCGGAGATAAAGTCCGAGCAGGACCCCAAATGGAAGGGCTGGGACTGACGACCCCGAGGGTTCTTTTAATATTCGCAGCGAAGCTCCCATTCGGTATATTTTGAATTTATCGTTTAATTATTGCCGGTGAGGAAGGTTCTTTAAATCAGTCGGGGCCGGCAGGTTAATGGCTCGGGATGGTTTCAATGAGGCAGGAAAGGCAAGTGCCCCTCATTTAGCCCAGGGAAACCTTGGGGTCCGAGTCAATGGGGTTAACTAGGCTCGACATGAAAACACGAGTACTTCAGCTGGCTTTTAATTGTTGGCTAAGAAATTCCGTTAATCAAATGTCAAACGTTTCCCTCTGCTCCGGTGGAAAGTGAGGAAGGTTCTTTTCCTGAGGAGGAAGGGGAATCCGAAGGGAAAACTAAACTGTTATTAAAAATAGAAATAACCCCCTGCTCTGAGAAGTCCTGTCTATTATTTGACTTTTTTGCAGTGGATGTGGTGCTCTGTCCTTTAAAAGTTTTCCTCAAATCCTTGATCATTCTTCTTTAAATTTTATGACCAATCTTATTATTTAAACCAGGTTATATTCCTTTACTCTTCTACGTGCATATATGTGATCTGGAGTTTTTTATGATTTATTTCAGGTCAAATTTAGGACCTTTCACTGTATCTAATAAGCAAGTAAGGATGTTTCAGACTGTACCAGACACTTCGTCTTACGTCAAGGTAAGACATGACAGCATCTTTAAACAGGTAATGTCAAAAATCACAACCCTCCGAAATTCACGGTCATTTGTATTCCTTGAAAATCTCATTCCCTTTCTTACTGAATTTAGCAGGAAAAAAAATCCCTCTGTCTTTGGTGGGAGAGGGGTCAGAGACTCAAACCTCACGTTTATCATTTTGGGAATACCCTGGGATTGGGTCGGAGCTTGTGTCAGCAGGGCCCAGCAGCGAGTGGAGGTGGGATTGTCTCACACCCTGCCTTGGGCTGGGTCATCCCAGAGCCAGTGGCAGAGTCAGGGGGTCCTGGATTCCAGGACAGCACTGGTTTGGTGCTCTGGAACCAACGTAACCGTGGGTGGGGCTCTGCTTCCAGTGTCATATCCCAGTGTTACATCCCAGAGGTTCCCCAAATGTCCTTCCCATTTGCTGCTTTCCCAGCCCCGACCCAGAGCTAAATTTCATTTCTCCGCTGTGCCAGCTCCTGGATTCCATGTGCCAGGAGATCTGTGGAGCTCTGTGTTGTCTGAAAGGTCCATCCCAAAATGGATTTAGAGTGGGGAAATATTTAATGAGTTAAAGCCAAACATGTCTCTCAGTTCCTGGCTGGCACACCAGGCAGTGCTGTGTAACTCTGGGATTTCTTCCCGTGTTCCTGGTGGTTTTCCTTGACTACTTCCATGCAATTTAGCAGGAAAATTAACTTCAGTTGTTTGGTTTTTAACTGATACTACCAGAACTTTCACTCTAAAGAGTTGTTGGCATATATATGTATATTTTAAGTTAAAAAAAATAGATCTTACAATGTATTTTGCTGGGCCACTTCTGCCCCTTTCTGTTTCAAAGATTAAAACAAATACCAAGCGGGGTTGGCACGGCCTTGTCCTTTATAACTCACTCGAGCACTATATTATATTTGACATCATAGAGGGGTTTTTTTCACAACAGCTCCCAAGAATGTAAATAAACCAAGCCTGGGACATCTGGGTTACACGTTTGAGGCAAGCCCTGCATGCAACTGCACTTAGGGAAAATCTAAACCGCAAGCCTCTCCTCTCCCTGAAGAAACACAGAAGGGTGTTAACTAGAGCTGGGTGGATAATTTGTAATGAATAATTTATTACAGGAATTTGGTCTCCTTTTTTTTTTTTTTTCCCTTTCCCTCACTCAATGATCCGTGCCCCAGTTGTGATTTTCATTACTGGGAATGACCCTCTGAATGATTTCTGTGTATAATCCCCAGGTTCAGGCTCATTTTGGGCAGGTTTTTAGGACAATTGGTAGTTGAAATGCAAGTTTGGGATGACTCCCAGGCCGCGTGGCATTCCTTGTATTCCCCAGTTGGGTGAACTTGTGCAGCTGGGCCACATTTCCAGAACAAGTCCAACCAGGAATGGTCAAGATTCCCCATTCAGTCGATATCCCCCAAAGTCACCCTCCCATCTCAGTGTTTCAGGGAATGTTGGTGAGTTAATTTTGCTCATTAAGTTCATATAGCTCTGGAGCAACAGAAACTCTGTGGAAAACAACAAAAATTCAAATTTGGGGAAGGCAAATCCAGTCCAAGTTCAAGTAAAGGGAGATGTGACCCAGCCTGTGCCTGGCTTTGGCGTTGATTCCCTGTGGATGTGGGAAATGAGCCGGGATGTTCTGCTCACAAGGAGACGAAGGCCCTGTGACATCCTAGAGCGGGATCCTTGCCTGGTGCTGGGAGGCAGATCCAGCTGCTGCTCCGGTCGGGAGCAGAATTCCTTCTGAATTAAGTGGAACCGAGACCCAGGCCTGAATAATTTACCATTCCAGCAGGATGGAGAGAGCCTGGAGTGAGCCGTGTCCGTGTCGGGGCTGCCCTCTCAGAGAGTGCAATCCTGCAGGCCGAGGGCTGGCACAGAGCTCTCTTCCCATCAATTTGTGCTTTATCCACCGGGAAGAGCTCCCCAGGCGGGACTTCCACGGAGGAGGGAGCTGTGGGGTGCTGGGCTCTGCCTTCACCCTCGGCTGACGTGGTTTTGGGCAGGGATTCTGTCTCTGCTGGTTTCTCTGCAGAGCTCCTTCCAGTGGCACTGGGAAAGGATTTGTCCCTGTGCTTAAAAGAATCGACGGGATTTGGATGGAAGTCTGACCCCAAATCTTCTGCAGACACAGGAAATGTCTCTCACTGACTCTTAAGGGTTTGGGTTGGGCAGCTCTGTCCCAGTGGTACCAAATGGTGCTTGGGCAGCTCATTCAGAGCTGTTCGTAAAAGTGGGAATGTGGTGGAATCCAGGGAAGTTTGAACCTTGAACACACGGGTTAGGTCGGTCTCTGGCCCCCTGAGTTTGGTGGGAATTTCCAAGGACTCAAATGCAGCCAGAGGCAGCAGAGAGATTCTGGCAGTGCCTGACTTCTTTGTGGAAGAGCTGGGATTGATCAATGTTCCAGCAGATAGTGGGAAATGTGGGTATGGATCCGCTCCTGATGGAGCGACCTTGGTGCTCCTGAGCAAGACCCTTCAACTCTCCACTCCTGCATTTCTCCGTGTTTTGAGCGTGGATGCAGCTGCTGGCTCAGACCAAGGTGCTGCTCAGGTTTAGACACCCCTGCCTTCCCTTCCTGCTTCCCCACGCCAATCTGGGATTGCTTCCCAAGTTGTGGGGAGCAAGAAGTTTGAAAAGCAGGAGATCAAATACCAATTCCTCTCTCTTTCCATGTCTATTCTTATTATTTTTCATATTATTCCTTCTCCAGAAAACCTTATTTGCTGTCTTATGGGAGGGAGAAGTATTTTCTTTGCTGCTTTTGTGGGCTGTGCACACCACTCCCACCACAAAATGCAAGGTTGGGATTGATCTCTCCTGCAAATCCTCTTCAAAAAGTGCACAATGTGCATCAACTTTAGGTTTTCTCTGTGCCTCGTAAAGAAAAAACCTCATCTCTGTGCGTTGGAAGCCAGAGGGGGTTGCCACAGGGTGTTCCACAGGAATTCCCGTGAGGAACAACCTCACCGTCACATCCCAAATCCCCTGTGAGCACCTTCAGGCCGCGGGGTTCTTGTCACGGCTTTCGAAATGCAAAATGCAGGGGTGACCTGAGGTGAGGGAGGAGGAGGAGGAAGAGAAAGATTCCATTTTAATAAAAAGCTTTGTTTTAGCGGGGATGGCTCACGTGGAGTCACAGGGGCTGGAGCTCAGCTCCGCGGTGCCGTAACCTCGATTTGCATCACAACACCGGGGGTGTGTCCAAAGCACCGACAACAGATCCCGTGTAACTCCCGACGGGACAACCCAACCTTCTCTCCCGTACCCGCTTCTTGCAGGGCCCTTAACACAAGGGAGGGGTGGGAACTCACAGAAATAAAAAAAAATAATTTTTATCCTTCCTGGCTTATTCTACACAACTCTTAAATTATTTCTGTTCCTCGTGCCATTGGGGACCGACTGATCTGCAAGTGCTTAATAATTTACAGTGGATCAGAGGGTGCTCATCTCGTCTGAACACGAGTACTTTGGAGAACGAAACATGGAATATAATTGGGAAATTAAATTTTAAAAGAAGACAGCAGTGGGATCCTAACTGTATGGATATGGAAGGAATTAGGGCTATAAGCAAAGCAACATGACCTCTGAATGCTGATTTTTTAATTATTACCATTGCCACGAGCTCCTCTGGGCCGCAGCAGCCCTCGCTCCCCTCCCGCACCGCAGTTTGTGGTTTCAGACGAGTGTGAAGGCGGGACAAGGATAATTGGGAGGTTCATTATTCACCCGCGCTTTCCTTCTGCCCTCGGGCAGCATCCAAACAGCTCCACGTCCCCTTTTATCGCCCCATCCTCGCACACTCAGCGCTTCTGCTTTCGCTTCCCCTGCCCTGCCCTTCCCGAGGCATCCCGGGGCCGGGCTGAGCCTCCCTTCCTGCTCCTGGAGCTCCTTCCTTCTCCCGGAGCCCTTTTCCTGCTCCTGGAGCTCCTTCCTTCTCCCGGAGCCCTTTCCCTTCTCCAGGAGTTTCTACTCCAGGTACCAGCGCTGCCAGCCTGAGGCAAGGCTCTCCAGGGAAAATCCCTTGGAAAAGAAGGCAAAGGAGAGGGCGGTGAGGAGCAGCTGTCCCGGCATCACCCCTGCTTCTCCTGTCTCCCCTGCCCCGCCTGGAGGTGACAATCCGAACAGTCCCGCTGCCCTTTGCCAGCTCCCACGGGAAGCGGTCTCCAGACCTTGGGAAGGGCACGAAGATGGATTTTGCCCCGGGAAGGAGCCTCTGTGCCAGCGCGGGGTTCTGGCTCTAACCCGGGTTTAGCGCAGCCATAACGTTTGTGGTGCAGCACAAAGAGCCATATTCACGGAGCCAAGAGGGGCTGCGTGGCCGCGAACAATATTGGGTTTGTTCTCGCTCTCACTCCGCCTGGAAAGTTTACAGAAGCCCTAAAGAGCGAGCGGGGTTAATTCTGTTTTAAGGACAAAACAGTGAGGTTTTCTTAGGAGAGGGCAGTGCCAAACCCTGGCGAGGACGCGTCCCTTTCCCGCTGAGCAGGAGCGCAGGACAGGTTGCCAGGAGAGAATATCCCGGGGTTTCGTTTGTTTTGCGGCGGGATTGATGCCTGGCGAGCCGAGCGAGGGGAAGGCGCTGCAGAGGGACCCGGGCGGGGTCAGCCCGCAGGTGCTCGGGGATGAGCGGATGGAAACCTCCCCGAGCTCCAAGGAACGGCTGGAGACCTGAGCCAGGCAGGAAAGGGAAAAGCAAAGCCTTCCCGGACTGCTTTTCCCCCGGTCCGGGTAGTGATGTTCCCACCGAGCGCATTCTCCAGCGCTTTACCCCTTTCTGCCTCTTCTTTTTTCCCTTTTCCCCGTTCCTGGCGTGCCGGAGGATCCCAGTTCCTCACACCCGGGCTCGGGAGGAGGGGACCAGGCCCCTCCAGGGAAGGTGGGAACTGCAGCAGCTTTGTGGGCAGAAGCCGCTGGGAACTCCTACGTCACTCTCCCGCTTGGTGTTGACTAATGACGTGTACACCCAATCGTTCTCCGTTTTTTCCCCCTTTTTGACACTCATTCCTCGGGGCATTAACGCCGCTAAATTGTTAGGCTTTGGCAAGTCGTTCATTAACGCCTTATGACAACTTGGTGCTCAAGGATTTAGCTCTTGTTTGCACCTACCTCTATGTTTTAAAGGGAAAAATCCCTTTCCCTTCCGCCATGTCCTGACTTTTCCCCGTGCTCAGCCCCAGCGCTGCGTGGGGAAGGGCTGGCGTTGCTTTACCTCCAAGACACGGCTTGAATTTCGGTCGAGGAGGTGGGAGAAAACTCGTTTCTCTCCTGAAATTGTGGCATGTTGGAGCTTTCTAAAATAAACCAGACTCCCGGGCACAAGGGACGAGCTTTTCCAGTGACCTCCGTCTTTAGGCGGCAGCAACCAACCCCTCTCCCCGGCTCCGAGACCTTTTAATGTCTCCATTCTTCCACAATTTACGGAAAAACGCCCCCCTCCCGATCTGCTGGATCCAGGGAATTTTGTATTCCAGCCTCCCCTGTGCTCTCCCAGCCCCGTGTTCAGAAGGAGAGGAGGTGTGCAGGGAAAGGGGAGCAGAAAGGGAAGAAAAGAGAGAGTGAATACTAAGGGGGAAAAATGCTTTAAATCTTTCCTGTAAATCTCCAAATATATGAAGTCTGAGGAACAAATTCAAAGCAGGCACGGGCGCCTGAAGAGAAGTTAGAGAGAAATATTCTGTTCCATTCAAGCGCATCAAGGGTCTCGCTGAAGTCTTGTTTGGCTAAGGTCAGACGAGACTGGGTTCTCCAATAAAAATAAATCTCAAATTAATTATGGCCTCAAGCGAGGGGCCAGACGTTTGGAGCTAGTGCACCGCGGTCTGTTTTTTTGGCCTTCAGTATTTTTGTTTTCTGTGCCTCAGCTTTTCAATAATTGCGGGGTGGGGGAGGAAGGGAGGCGGGGGCTGTTTTATGGGGACATGGAACTCAAATAAAAGCAGCCAGGACACCGCTTGCCCCGCTCGCCGCCCTAATTGCGATGCAGCTTCAAAGCTACTGCATCTTCTCCGCACCGCTTTTAAGACATTATGTTTTACTTAGTAGCGATTAGCAGGGGATAACTTTCTGGCCTCAAGTTCCCGACTCTCCCGGGCTGTTCCTGTAGGTAGGAGGGTCCCGATCCTTCAGCTGTGGGGCCGGAGCACTCTCCTGATTCCTTTTTATTGCTGGAGCTGAAAAAGCACAGGTTTGCCCAATTAGTTCGGTTTAAAATTGGGATTCGTTTCTGGGGATCAAATCCCAGGGCTGTCGTTTGGGCTTTTTGCTTGGAAGAGTGTGGGGTCAGAAAACAAACAAAACACGTTGCGTTTTTCTTGCTGCCACGGGGTCGGTGCCAGAGGAAAGTCAGACCCGGAGATTTCAAACGTTCGCCGGAGCTGGTGGAGATTTTCCCTCCGGTGAAGGCTGGGGCAGGATAAACCCCGGCCCTCCACAAGTACGGAATGATGGGAAACATCGCACACGCGCTTAGAGAGAATAGAATGTATAGGAAGTTATCTATAAAATAATATTATTACCTTTACAGTACACACAGTGTACCTAGCCCAAGTTATGTAAATACACGTATAATGAAAGCTCGTTTAAAAAAGGAACGCTTTGTCAAAGTTTGTGGGAAATGAGGCACTTTTTAGCGACAAAGCCAGTGCGGGGATGTTGGGGTTTTTTGGGCTCCCCTCCCCTGAGCACCGCGTTAGTTCACAGCGACAGGTCCAGGCTGGGCTTAGCGACAGCTCAGCTGATGCTGTTGGGGTCAGAGAGGGTGAAATAAGCCAATCCCTTCTCTCACCCTCGGAAAATCATATTTCTAATCCGCAATGAGGCTCGGGAAGGTTTCCATTGTGTTTATTCCTAGGGAATAACTGGACGCTTTTAATTATGAAGCGATGCCCGCCAATCCCGCGTGGGTGACAGACAGAAACCCCAAATCTTTGGGAGTCTGCGAGGGACTGGCACCGAACTACAGCGAGGGTTGACTCCTTTGGGTCTGGGCACGAAACAGTTCCAGGCCACATCCCCCCGGCGGGTCCTTGCTCCTTTCGTTCGGATCATTCCAGACCCGGCGTTCTCACCTCTCCGTGTGGGCTGCAGCCGGTGTAACCCAATAACGAGGACGAGGAGGGGAGGTGGGGACATGCCAAGCGCTTGAGATCAATCTTTAACTAATTAAAAACGTGGCTCGACAATTCCTTTTCATTCATAAACGAAGTGGAAGCAAAAAAAAAATAAATAAAATAAAAATTGAGGAGTAACTGATTTCTACCAGCCTGTCCCGATGTAAGCATTTGAAATCTCCCGTGGTTGCCAAGATCAAATGATTTTCCAGATGTCTGGTGGTAACCACATAAAACAGATCATAATTCCTTTGCTGTACGTACATGTGCAT
>VZRJ01009091.1:634611-741152 GCA_013397565.1 Ptilonorhynchus violaceus | reverse complement strand
CCCCAGGGGCTTTTTTGGGGTTTTTGGCGGGGAGAAAGCCCCGAGTCGGAGGAGAAACGTCGCCGTGGCTTGGGGGAAAGGGAAGCAGAGTGTGGCAAATAAACCACGAGCATAACCAACCTCTGGTGGCCTTGAGCAACCGGGGACGCTGCTGGGGCCGGGAGGGCAGTTCCCCCTCCTTTCCCCCATCCAACCGGCCGCTCCTTCGGCCTCTGGAAAGATAAACCGAGCCTTTCCAAGCTCCCGGAGGTGCTTCTCGAAGCCCAGGCAGCACGGGGCTGGCTTTGGGGGACGCTTGTGTGACTCTTACGGGCTCTTCTGGAGGGAGCGCTGCGGAACAGAAGCCGCTCGAACAGAGGAGCCTTGAAGCGAGAGACGCTGTGGGTGTGTTTGGGTTGGAGGATTTCGAAAGATGCCTATCGCCTGGGTGGGGTGTTGAGCTCGGCTTAAAAGTGCTTTCTTCTTTTTTTCTTTTTTTATTTTGTTCTTTTTTCTTTTTTTTTTTTTTTCATTTTGCTGACCTGAGTAGAACGAAGCTGCAAACTGGCAGGAACTGAAACCATCTCCCTTAGAGAGCAGCTTGTGACAAGTGCACAGCTTGGAAGGGTCTTAAAAAAAGGGAGAGGGAAGGAGATGGGCGGGAAAAGCAAATGGAAAGAGGAAACAGAGAGGGAATGAAAGGGTGGATGTCGGAAAGGAGGGGAGAAAGCAGCAGCGTTGGAAGCACAAAATTTGAGAGGTATGGCAGGAATAAGACAGGTTTCCCCCTCCACCTCCTCAGATCTGTAGCAAAAGTAACCTGGGCCTCATTCAGGATACGTTTAGTGCACCACAACCTTCTTTGATTTGCGGAGCCCTAAATATTGTGCAGTGAAAGTGCAGAAATTTCCCATCTGTGCCTGTGCTGCGGTGCACACACGGACCTGCTTTCCTGCACAGGCCGTGAGCCCCCTGCACCACCCCTGAGCGGAGCAGGGCCATTCCCATGTCCCACGCAACCCCTGGAGCCGCGGGAGCCGCTCCTCTCTCTCCTGCCCGGCTGCACGGAGCTGCTGCTCCCCCCGGCGCTGCGGTTTGGGGATGAGGAACTGCGACACTTCGCAGCTCGGCTCGGTCACGTTGGGAGCCGCGGCCCAAGGAGGAACTCGGCCACATCCCAGGTCACTGCCCCGGCCCCCGGACCTGCCCTCTGCTGCTCTGCAGCAGCTCTGCTACCGTCCCGCTGCCCTCCTGGGCCGGGAATGGTGATGAGACTGGTGGGGCTGGGAGAAACGGGATCCGGAGACACCGGGATCTCCTTCCAGGCTCTTCCACTGGGCCATTCCAGGATCACCAGCAAGTGGCTGCAGGTTCCTGTTTATCCCCTCTGGTAATGCACTCTGTTTCTGCACCATGCACTGAGATCAGTGCTCCTGTTGTGCCTGCAGGATTATCTGAGATTCCTTGCAAATTTTCCTGCTGGGCAGCAANTGCAGGGAAGGGTTAGAGCCCCTTGCCTGCCTTCTCTCAGGTGAAGGGCAGCATGAGAGGATGTGGCTTGAGATGCTGAAATGGTTTTGATGTGCTGAGCTCTATATTTAACCTGTGCTGCAGGGTGGGTCTCAGTGTGAGGGCACAGCCAAGCCAAGCTGGGCACAGCCAGGGGAAAGCAATTTCCCAGCAGTCGTGCCCGTAGCTCTGCTCTCCCCTAGGTTGGAGGCTCTGATTTATCCGAGCTGTGCCTTTGTGTTGGGAAAATATGGCAGAAAGATGCACAGAAGTGACTGGAGAGCAAGAAAAACACAGCAAAAGGTTCTTTCATCATCTGCAGCAAGAACACGGGGCGGGCCCAGATGAAATCTGAGTTCCGGCGCGGGCGAAGGCGCTTCCCTCCCCAAACTCAGAAATGCTCCTGGCCTTGGAGAGGAGAAGGGCTACATTTGGGACAGGCCTGTGCACTCCAGATGATTTTCTTCCTGAGCAATTTAAACTTGACAAGTGGTTGTTTCCTTAAGGCTGTGCAAAGCCGTTGCACAGAGCAATTGTCTGAATGGAGCCGCAGCCTTGAACTGCACACGGGGCACACGCAGGAGTTTCAGTGCCGCCTGCTCTGAAAACCTCTCCCTGTCCCTGCAATCTCCAGTTTGTGGCTTGTACTTCCCTCTTTGTCTTTTTATGCCATTCAGAAAGGGGTTTGGTGGCAGAATCTCTGATGCTTGGTTTTACCTACCCAGGGTAATTGAACTGCACCCCTGCCCAGCTGCAGGGTCCCTTTGTAGGGAAGGGGTAAATCCACTGGAGCCTTGAGCTGTCCCAAGGGCTCGGAGTCACGCTGGGGAAACAGGGCAGGGGCAGGGAATGGTTGTGGTTGGGATGAGCCTTGTGGACAGGGATCCCTTGTGGACATTCCATGCAAGTGTGAATGGAGTTGTGCTCAGGCTTTCAACCCAAGCAGGGAATTCCATGGATATAAACATCAAATAGAGCATCAGCTCGGGGCTGTAAATCATCATTCCCCAGCATTCACTGCCTGCCATCACACATGGTACTGCTGAGCCAATGCACCAGGTCTAGAACACAATTTTATTTATTCACAAAAGATTATTTATGTTGCAGAGAATCAGATCACCTACTGAGGAGGCTGGTGGTGATTTTTGCTGCATTCTCTAAATAATCTGTTTGATACCTGGCACGAGTGGAACTGGCTGGCTTGGAAAGTGCACTCTGGAGTAACTTAGTGGAGGAAGAAGCGCAGCAAATCTTTCTCAGTTATTTCCACATTCAGTTCGTATTCTGTGGGCAGCACTTGCAGAAGATGATGGGAGCTACTGAAACTCCTGACTCTTGTGTTTGCACTAATTTTAAATAGTCAGTAACATTTTTATTGTGTGCCTCCAGATATTCAAATCCCATCTTCTTCGGGTTAACACCCTGCTCTGGTTGATTTGCATTGTGTTTGGGGGACTTGGTTTTTACTGCCTCGCATTAAATCAAAATGAGCACATCTAATCATCAGCAAGATGCTCATGCCTGGACTTCCTCACAATAACAAATGGTGTGGTTTCAAACTGGTTTAATTGTTTCAGTTCCACTTTATGTGTGGAGAATAATTAAAGTAAATACACTCGGCCAAAGGCTGGCTGTTAATGAAAAAGCACATTTTGTGTAGCTGCTGCCTTCATTCTGTGAGAACAAATTCCTCCTTGTGCTGTGGCTGTCAGAGAGACCCTCAGAGGGATGTTCAGTGAGGATTATTCCAGTGCAGGGCGGCCGTGTCCTCCCGTGGAGCGCTCGTGTGTCGGTGTTGCCATGGCAGAGGGTGGGGCAGGGTTGCTGGAGCCATCTGAAACTTGGCCATTGGGATCTCAGACTAAGAAAATGTTTCCTTTTTGAGCAAGTTGTAGTGTCTGCTTGGCCCTTTTTAACGGGCCTGGCTTTGGCCCCTGAGGGATGGCCTTTCCTGGAAAAAGGGCATTGACTGCTGGGGCAAGGCTCCTAATCTCCAAACTGAATAACTATTAAATAAATCCCAAAGATCTGAGAGTCAACAACTTTCCATCTTGCTGTCCCTCAAAAGCAATTTGGAACCAAACCATCTGGAATTTCCAGGGCATGGACGCTGATATTCCCTCATACCTTCGTCCCCACTCAAGAGATATTTATATCGCATAATAACTTCCCAACACAGAACAGAAAAAACCTTTTAGAAATGCTTTATAATGGGGATATTTTGACAATGCTGCTTCATTTTCCCTTCAAGATTTCCGTGCAAATCCACACCTTCTGCCTTAAATGAACTCACAGCCTCGGTGTCCTGCTGGGCGCTGCCAGCTCCGAGCGTTCAGTGCTGACTCCCACTCTCCAGCAAACTCTGGGAAAGCCTTTTCCGAGCCCGTAGTACATTTTTTCCCGCTAAAAAAAGGGGATGATCAATCTGAAGCAAACCTTTACCCAACACAACAACACAACTCTTGGGTTTGGAGCCCTTGGGGTTTCGCTCAGAGGCTTTAAAGGGTTGCTGAGAGCCCAGTGTAGTTTCTCTGCACCGCTGTGGATTTCACCTCCACAGGATGTGGTCACTCGAAGGAGTAGCAGTGCATGTCTTGAGGATTTCATGCTTTAATTTTAGTTATTGATTTTAATTCTGGGATATTCCTTCTGGGAGATGGGGGAAGAAATGACTTCTGCTCCTCCTTGCAGCATTTCTCCCACGGGGAGTTCTGCTGGGCTGTGGGATTTTATTCCCTGCAGTGTCAGGAGCAGCAAAGGGGGAGGTTACACCTCGGAGTGAGGTCTTAGATGACACTGAGAGGTGAGATATGCTGGGGGAAGGGCATTTAGAGCAAGTTTTGCAGGAAGCAGAGTTCATTTCCTTCCCGTCTGTCCTTTCTGGACCTGCAGGAGGTTTTCCTCTTGATTTCAGCTCCCATCTGCTCAGAGGGATCAGGTCTAGAACATATGAACATATAATCTCGGGACAGAGCGTCTCCCTCCCTTTTTTTCCCTGCAGCCCAGCAGTGTTTGAAGCTCTTTTACAGCCCCTCATCAGCTGCCCTTGAAAAACAAAAAATTCCCATCCGAGTTCAGCTGAGCACTCACAGAGAGACCCCGAGTCCCATCCCAGCACAAACACGAGCCAGCAGGAGGACTAAAGGAGCCAAGGGAGCCTTAACTTGAGGTCTCCAGAGCTTTGTGGGTTTGCTAAACCCCTAAAGCTGCAGGAGTCTGGTGTTATAGCAGAGCGTGCATGGATGTGCCCCTGGCCAAAGCAGGTCTGACACCTCAGGCTGAGCTCTACAGCAAATGCTCTTGGACAAGGCTGTGGCTGGGTTTGAAACACAGACCCAAACACCACCCCCAAAGTCTGGGTTCTGCCTCCTTCTGCAGATCAATTGCCCAAGGTGGACCCAAGCCTTGGGTGACTCTTGTGCTGCATCCCCTCAGACCCCTGGGCACTCAGGGTGCCCCCAGCACCCCAAAACCTGCATGAAGAGCGGCGTGTGGGACAGCACAGCTCCTGATCTGCTCCGCTGAGCCCCACATATCAAAGCCTTCAAGATGTTGATGCATTTGCTGCTTGTTTTCTTTCTTCCCCTCCTTGCCAGGCCACATAATTACTGATGTGTATCTCCCCAGGCAGCAACACCCACCTGGAAACCTGTCTCTTGTCGTGAGCTTACCACAAACGGTGCCTCCCTCCTGCCCCTCCTCCTCCACCTGCAGCTTCTCCTTCAGCCCCGAGCAGAGCCCCAGGCCCGAGGGATGTGCAGAGCCAGTGCTGCTGCTCGAGGCTGCTCGAGCTCTCCTGGCAGAGCTCCCGCTCCTCCAAACAGCACCCGAGGCAAAGCTTGGGAATAACACCCTGGCAAGGACCAGCAGGATTTGATACCAGAGAGACCTTAATCTGTCTAATACTGTCTAACATGTTGATTGGGACTTGCAAAACTGGCTGAGGGGCATTAAATATGTCATTCTGAGTGAAAATAGATGGAGAAGGAAGGTTAAATCCCATGGGTGCTGTGCAAAATCCCAGCCCTTGCTTCCCTTTAGTGTTGGAATGATGCTGTCAGGAAAATGACCCTTCATGCGTATCAAGCATTCTTTCTTTTCCTGTTTTGTCCCTAAAATCCAGTAAGAAACACAGCTCAGGAGAGGCTCCTGGGGGAAATGTCATGGATAAGCTCACTGCTTTATTTACACACCTCTTGTTCTTCCAGCATAGGCCAACCCAGGCCCCAACCAGGGCTGTGAAGGAGTAAGAAACAATTTAAAAAAAAATTATAACCCCTTAAAGCCAGCCTGACAAAGCTGCACACCCAGGAACCGAACGTTACCGTACCTGCCAATCATCCAGGGGGAGTGAAAAATAACCTAACGGGCAGCAGAGCCCTTCATTAGTCATTTGCTGATTTCTCATTCAGCAAAAAAACTGCCCTTCTCAATACTGCTGGTTTTGATCTGAGGGGAAGAGATAAATCAGCAAGAATACAGTTTTTATAGTTGGGTGATGAGTGAAAGAAAGAAACTGGAGTAAGGTATGGTGGGGTCAGGGGAAGGTGTGGTGAGTTCAGGAAACCGACTTCTGTGTGATGAGAAAATTCGTGTTTGAATGGCTTTTTATAGCAGCTTTTCTTCAAAAAAAAAGGAGATAAGGAGAAGATTAGGAGAGGTTCAAATGCTCTTTTTACAGCTAAGTGCAGAATTTGGCTCTCTGGTTTCTTCTGAATATCTCTTCTTGCTGTTCCAAGCTTGATTGACTTATAACTGCATCTGAACCAACCTCACATCAGTTCCTTTTTATCAGCCAAAGTGAGACTTCCTGTGCTCCACAGTCTGGTTTCCTGATGTGTTTCCTTTTCCCTTTTAACAGAACAAAGGAAGCTGTAACTCCTCCGCTGCTCCTGTTCCCAATCTCCTTGGGACTCCACACGCTCTTAGCATCCAACACTTGCCCTGTGTTCTTTCCCCTGCCCGCAGTGCCAGTGCCCTCTCCATCCCTTTGCCAGCTGCAGGGGGCAAGGACTTGTTGCTGTCAGAGGAAACCACTGCCAGAGCAGTGGGCAGCCACCACTGGCAGCTTTAGGAGCTAAAAAAAGGGCAGAAAGGGAAAAACCTTCACCCAAAGGCTCAGCGTGTTGCTGGAGATGAGGGATTTTTAATGTCCTGCTAAAGCAAATATCAGGTGGTGAGGTCTCAGTGATTTGCTCAGGATTGTGTTGGGAATTTTGATGTTTGAACTTGGGAGTTTGTGTGGGCTACTGGTAGAAAAGCTCCCCAAAAAGGTCCCACAAATACAGGCATTGCCGTGGCACACGCTGGAACTGGCAGCCCCGTGTGTTGTAATCGGGATTATTTTCCAATGGCCACAATGAAGGGCAATTTTCCTCTGGTTGCCACAGTTTGCCCTCAGCTGTGATGGGCTGCAGCTCTCCTCCAGCCCTGCCATCTGCACCACGAACATGCCCTGGATGCAGAATCCAAGTTCTGCCCTGCAGTAAAGGTTCTGTTCCTTGGAAAAGTCCTTTTTCCCATTTTCTGCTGGGATGCTCCATCCCTTTATAATCCCCACAGCTCAGAGCTGAGGCTTTTCCTCTAGAAAAATCCGAACTTTTTGTTCACTTGACTGACAAGAATCCCTTGTCCTCTTGTTCAGACAGAGGAACACGAGCTCAGAGCAGGAGTGAGTTGATGCCTATAAAAATCCTTCCAGCACAACCAGAGTCCCCTGGAAAAGTATGGATTTAATGTTAGTGCAGAGTTCAGTGCAGAGCTGGGCCTGATTCTGAGACACAGACACTGGATATCTGCAAATTCCCACTGGAATCAGTGGAAAGAGTTTATACTAGAATTTTATCCATTTATCCAAACCCCTGGAGCTCAGCGGGAGTGGAAAGCAGAAGGGAAACTGAGCTGTGCAGCCCCCTGGCCACCCCAGTGAGGAGGCAAAGGGAATTTGCCAGCTCAGCCTGCCCAGAGCAGGAAGCTGAAATCCAAGGGTCATTTATCCAAACCATCAGCACCCAGGAATGGCAGAACATGGAATAGGGTGGGAGATTTGCCCTGTTTCCTGACTTGCCCTAGTGTGTGTCCGTGGTGTGGAAGGAAGGGTGGCCGGAGCAAGGCACCGCTTACACCAGGCTGAGGCAGCAGAGGATTCCTGCACCACAGCCAGAGATTCCAGCAGGCAGCGTTTCCAGGGAATCCTGCTCACCCAAGACTAAGGAAGGAGCAGGAGCTGCTTTACTTTCAGCAAGGGAAAGAATTGACATCATTGCCCCCCTGTAGAAACTGCAGCTTTCAGTGTGCTGATGGGAGTTTTTCTCATGCCGTAACAAACCCCTGCACCTTTGCAGTCCAAAATGTCATTTTAAATCAAATAATTTTGGATTGCCCAGCGAAAGGCATCAGAAAATTATATCCCTGCTGTAAAATCCTGGGGAAAATCAAGGAAGTTTCGCCTTTTCTGCTGCGTTCTGTTTATGGAACAGTTTCTATACAGTATAATTCAATTTCCATAAAAACTCCGTTGATTTAATCCCTATTAAATTCCGAGGATTTGTCCACGAGGGTTGTGTTGCAGAGCAGCCCTTAGGACCGGCTCCTGATTGGAACCAGAAGTCGAGGCTCGCATGGTTAATTCCGTGTATTATGGGAGTTGTCCCCAGGGGCTCCCATCCAGGAGAACCCTGGCACGGAGATGGAACCGGAGCCCAAAATCCACGCAGGCAAAGGGAAAAAGAAAAAACAAGGAGGAGGTGAAATGCAGGAAGCATCTGGGCACTCAGCAAGGCACAGCCAGAGCTGCAAGGGCTCTGCTCACACCTTCCTGGAGTAAATTGCCCAGGGATTGGTGGATTTTACCACTGAAAAATCACCAGAGCCAGGAATTCTTGATGCAGGCACAAGCTCGAAAGGGGACAGATCACTTCAAATTTGATCCCCAAGACTGAGAGCTGTTTGAGCTGTGGCTGGGGGTGTCTGGGAGGCCACTGAGGGTCCTGGCCACAGCCTGGGCAAGCCCTGGTCCTTCAGGGCCAGTTTGCTGCAGCAAGGACAATTTTTCTGCTGCTGACACTCCCAGCCCAGAGCAGCATTCACATGACACGAGCCATAACTGCCTTCCTTAATTAGATCTAATATGCCCATGTGTATCTTTCCACAGCACAAATATTTATATTTTGCTGATATATCTAAACTAATACATCTGACTTTGTTAGAACCAACCAGACTTTCAAATAAGCACTCGCTGGGGTGATTTGTTAGGCAAGAGCTCTCAGTATCATCCCACAAATATTACCAAAATTGTCTGTAACAGCTCCAGTGACAAGAGTAAGAATGATCCCAGGCGAGGACCAGAGCACAGAGTGTCTTGTCGGGGTCTGGGGTGTTTTTAATTGCACATATTCTGCCTGAATCCCGTTTTTCTGCCAGACCAGTGAGTGTGCAAGTTTTGTGTGTGTCACGCTTTACCCAAGCAATGGTGAATCCCCTTAGGACACTCAGATTGTGCTGGAAATCCAAGACTTCTCCAGAAGCCAAAGGGAGAAATGCGATGGCTTGGGCCCAACTCCAGGTCCTGTCGTCCTGACCCTCCTCCAGCCTCCGTGCACAACCTCCCGGGACGTGGTTTTGTCCCGAAAACTCTGCTGCAGGAAGGGAAGGAGGAGCCTGGGCAGGTCCAGGGTGAGAAGTGTTCTTACCCACACGGGGATTGTACGGAGAAGATGCCGAGCAGGACTTTGCCGTGGCACCTTCCAGTCCTTTCCTCCGTGCTCCCCCTGGCAATGCGGATACTGTGGATCCTCTGGAGCAGAGTGTGGAAGGCACACTTACCCAATGTACAGCCCCATATGACCCATTTTTGGTAGGAAAAGTGTAGATTTTAACTCTGAGCCCACCACACCCCTGCCTGGCACAGCCTCTTTCTGCCCGGCAGCGTTAAAGTCGCCTCTCCCCTCTGCTGCTTTCCACAGGGCATTCCAAACCCAGCCATTCCAAACCCAGCCATTCCAAACCCAGCCATTCCAAACCCAGCTTCACAGCTCCAGGAATCCTCTCCCTTCACAGCCCTCCCAGAGCAGCAGCAAAGGGACAGAGTTCATCCCCTTTAGGAAGGGAAAGCAATGCCCTGAAGTTCAAACTCACTCGTGGTAAATCCTCTGGATTTGCACCGCGGCATCGGAGAGCAGACGTGTTCTCATCCTCACAGGACACAGCCTGCCCAGTGCCGGGTGGAATAAACTCGCAGTTTGCTCCCTGCTCCTCACTTTTGGTATTCTGCTATGACATCTGTGCTTCAGGAAGGATGTAATTATGGTTGGTCGTTAGTGTCAGGAATTATTTGTGCTGCGCCGGTGCCTGGAGACCAGCGTGGCCTCTGGTGTGTGTAACAGGAGAGTCCTCTGCAAAATTCCTGAGCAGTGAAGGAAAGTTGAGGCACTTAATTTGAACTCCAGAGTGGGAGCAGTCCTTGGGCTGCACTCTGCTGTCAGACATGACCGTGCTCTATCATTCCCTTCCCAAAATCTCCAAGGTTTCTACAAAGGATGGATTTTCTTTCCACCCCCATCGCTCCCCATTGAACAGGATTTCTGTAACTTCTTCATTCTGAGGGTTGAACACTTTCTTCTGATTTGGGGCTGGAATTTGCTCATGGCTGATTCATACCCTTCCTATGCCAGCCCCACTGGCCTCAGCAGCACTTTCCCTTCCCTGGATTTCTGTCCCCAGGGCATTTACAGACCGCTGCCATTCCTCCCTCTTGGTTTTGATAGGATAAACAAAACTCTTCCAATCCCTCCATACCCTCCTTCTCCTGGTTATTCCTGAGCCCTCAGCTGCACCTGATCCCATCTGGATTTGCCTTTTCTCAGCACCACTGCAGTGGCACATGCTGTTCCCAGGGCTTGGCTGGAAGAACCCTCCTGATGCAATCCCGGGATTGGGATGCTTTGTTTTTTTTAACTTCTGGTGAATGAGAAAAATCTGTGCAGTTAATTCAGTGCAGCCTGGTCTGAGCAGTGCCCAGCCTGGCTCAGGGAGTTGTTGTGCCCCTGTAGGAGCTCAGGCACTTCTCCTCTCTGTACCTCAGTTTCTCATCCGTGGGACTCAGCAAACCCTCCCTTCCCTCCCTGCCTGCCCTGGCCCTGCTCCATCGATGCTCTTACAAGCTGGGAATGACTTTGGCTCTGTCCAGGAGCAGCAGTGACCTCGTGGCAGGCCCATCCTGCAGTGCCATGTCATGAGCAGAGACCCAGTGCTCGTTCCCGTCGTGTTCCTCACCGACATCCCACAGCCTCCTGCCTGTTCTGGGATGGGGGTGTAGCCACCAGCCTGCTGAATCGTGCACGTATTTGTAATGTGGGTTTGGAGAAAGGCAGGAACGTTTTCCCACAAAGACCATTCCGGAGGAGGAGGCAGGGTGTGAAGCTCTACAGGTTTTCCAGGGTTTCTCAGCAGTTCCCTGGAGGAGGAGGCAGCCCAGTCCGTGTGTGTGCCTGCGGAGCTGCTCCGTGGATCCACACACAGAGCACAGCCAGCCCTTCAGTGGGGCCCAGGTACCAGATGGCTTCATGCACAAGCCAAACTCGATGTGTTTAAGACCCAGCAGCCAGTCCAGGCTCAGGACCCTGCTCTGGTTCTCTCTTACTTCCATGGCTTTGTTACCCTTTTGCAGCACAAGGCTCGGTCGTTTCAAAACTCACAGCTGCAGCCCTCCAAAAATAAACAAGAATTCATTAATTAACATAACCCGAAGCCACAGAAACTCTGCCTCATGAGCAGCCCCTTGCTCACCACGTGCAGCTCTGTGCCAGGCTGGGGGACTTAGGGTGGCCGGGCAAACCTTGGGAAGCATGGGGTGTGGGAGGTGTGTGTCCTCCAGCAGGGAGGGGAAAGGTGTAGGGAACAGGTCGGGGTGGCACAGGAGCAGAAAGGAGCAGGCTGTGGGGAGAAACCCCTCCAGGTTCCAGGTCCTGACAGGCCATTGTCCCAGGTGCCACACGGGTCTTTCCTCACCCAGGTCATGACCTCAGCTCTTCTCAGCTCCCGAGGGCTCAGCCCTTGTTGAGCTGAGCCTCCCCAAGGTGTGTGCTGCTCTCACAGCCTCTCCTACCACACGAGAACCACTCTGTGGTTCCCTCACGTCTCTGTCACTGCCTCATGTCCTCCCCACGCTCCTCTCACCCTCCCTGGGCGTTTGGGGTACGCCAAAGGAGCCCTGGCCATGCAGACCCGGTGCTGTGGGCACTGTGGGGTTTGAGCACACAGGGCTCCGTGGATGAGGAAACAAAGGGCTCTGGAGTGTCAGCAGCTCCAGGGGACCAAAGGAGGGTGGTTGGGCCCTTCCCCTGTACAAACAGCAGCTGAAAGTGGTGCAGTTCAGCAAGCAGCTGGAAAATGGAGCAGACTCAGGCAGTGCTGATTTTACACATCACAGAATCACTGGATGGGTTGGGTTGGGTTGGGAAATTCCTTAAAAACCACCCCGTGGCACCCCCTGCCCTGGGCAGGGATGCCTTCCACTATCCCAGGTTGCTCCAAGCCCCGTCCAGCCTGGCTTTGGACACTTCCACAACCTGTGCCAGGGCCTCAAAACATGAATTTATGATCCAGGACGTTTGACGTCCATCCCTGGCTCCGTCAGTGACTTTCTGCACATCCTCGAGACGCCAATGAACTCTCAGGCAGGACTGGTCATTCCCTGTTTATCCCTTGCCTGCCCATTCCTTGAGCTGTTTGGGATAGGAGCCATCCTCCAGGATGTATTTGCCCAGCACTGGCACAGGGGCAACTTGAGGGTTGCTCATCCTGAGTCAGGTGATGGGAATTTCCCCAGGACTTGTGTCCGAGACGTGCCCTTGGATATTCCCCCTCTGTTCTGACTTAGTTAATGGGTTATGGAGATAAGGATACTTCTAGAAGAGCAACATGTTCAGAAACCTGCCATTATCTGTGACAAAGCTTTCTTAGCATCTGAGATCCCAATCAGACATCTATTATTTAGCGAGAAGATAAAGAGGAGAGATCTCTCAGCCTGTATCTCTGTGCTCAGCAGATAACAATCGGCTCACATGGCCCTCTTGTGAGAGCTCTCCACCGACTTTGTGGAGAATCAAACCCTGCAAGAGGACTCTCCTTGCCTTTATTCCTCCTTCCTACCCAGAAACCCAGAGCAAATCATTAGGGGTTTCTGTGCCTTGATTTTCCTCGTTGTAAAATAATAACGGGTAATGCTCTTCGGAGGTGAAGCTGAGGAGTGACAAATCTCCACTAAGAGTTTCGTAAGCCCTGGATAAAGAACGTGTAGGTGCCTGAAATGTCAGCAGAAAATCTCTCTGAAATGCGGTTCACAGCAGCTGGATGCAAGAGTTGGGGCGTTTGCAACTAGGAAAGGAAAGACGCTATTTATAGGACATAAAGTGTTCTGGTACTTATGAAACACAAGAGAAACACTCTGTGCCCTGCAGCCCCCAGCCTCAACCAGTGCTTTAACAGGAACCTGCTGGGACACGTTGTACTGAGCCCTTCAGCCCGAGCAGGGGGGTGGGAGTGAATCCCACGGCGTGTCCAGGATCCCACGGGAGAGGGGAGGCATCACCTGCTCGGTCCCGCACACTCCCAGGGACACCTCCTTTCCTTCCAGTCCCGACAGCCAAAAATGCCGAGCTCACCTCAGCTGTGGGCTGCTTTTCCTGGGCAGGGAGGTGTGTGAGGAGTCTGGGAAGCACCAACCCCGTGCTCTGATGCTGTGCTGGCCACAGCCCGAGAGCAGGAGAGGAGCTGAGCTCCCTTCGCCGTGCCCGCGGCTCAGCAGCTCTCTCAGCGCTCTCATTGTTCGACTCGGGGCTGCTGGGGCAGGTGCAAATCTGCTCCCAGCTCACACTCGGGTGCGTGGCAGGCAAATGTTCCCGAGAGGCTGTGACAACAAGAAACAGCTCTTGTGTCTCAATGCTCCATAGAACCGGGGGCTCTTCTGCAGCACCTGACGGGGCCTTTCCCCCTCCGCTGCACCTTTGTGTCTGCCCGGACAGTCATTTGGGGAGTGCCATTTGTGGAGAGCCGATTCTTAAAAGACAAAGGGGTGAAAAAAAAAAAAGTGCAGTTGAAATGAGTTTTGCTTTTTGAGCAAGCTCAGAGCCTCGGCTGGGCGTGGGGGCGGTGCAGGAGTGGAAACCCCGATGGCAGGTGTGAGGGGCTGGAGCTTCATCACCCTGAGAGAAAGGATGCACAAGCTGAACAGAAAGATGCAGGAGGCAAACAAAAAGGTGCAGAAGGTAAATAGAAAGGTGCAGAAGGTAAATAGAAAGGTGCAAAAGGTAAATAAAAAAGGTGCACAAGTTGCATAAAAAGATGCACAAGCTAAACAGAAAGAAGCAGAACAGAAATAAAAAGACATCCGAGGTAAACAAAAAGATGCACAAGTTGTATAAAAAGATGCACAGAGTGAAAAAAAGGGTAGTCCAGACAGGCAACCTGAAGCACAGAAGGCCTGGTCTCCTGCTGTGGTCATTTACCTGCTCTTCTGGGCACAAATTTCTCTGTTTTAGAAAGGTGCTCATTGTCTTACCAGGTCAAGGCACACAGGACCGTTGTCAGCACAGGAGCTGAGAAAGGTGCTGTGAAGCCCAGGTTTCCTCTCTCTGGTTGTACCTTGGAGTGAGGCAGGGCAGAAGGAATTTCTAAAATATTGTGAAATTCAGGGATATTTTTGCAGATAAACAGCTGGAGCTGCAGTTGTTACCTTCATTGCAGTGAAGGAAGTGAGGACAGCCTGGAGTTTGTATTTTTATCTGGACAACAATCTTGCAGATTCAATGAAGCTTCTGCACCCCCCCAAAGGCACAGAGGGCAGCCCTGTGTGAGGCTGGAACGCATTCCCTGCTTGCCAGAAAATCCCTGAGGAATGTGAGGAGCTGGTGGGGCTCACCAGGCAGGTGACAGCAGCCACCAAGGCCCAGCGCAGCCAGAGCTGCCTCTGCAGCCACTGCTCCCCTGTCACCGAGCTGGGCCCACCATAAACACCCCGCGGGATGGGAGCACACGAGCCAGAGCAGATTGGATCTGGACACCACATGGCCAGGGAGGCTCTGGGAAATGAGGGAATATGGAAGAGGAGCAAGGAAAAGGACAGTGTAGGGCCAGTCTGCGGAAGGACAGAAAGAGGAGTGCTAGGTGACACGGCAGTGCTGTTGCCAGCTTCGTCTGGAAAGCCTGAATTACACTCTAACGGCATAAGAATATCAGCAGTTATTTAATAAAAGCGAGTTTCTTAGGATTGCAAGGAAGAGCTCAAAATGATAACCTAAAAAGTTTGAAAAACCAGTTATAAATACAGTTCCTTGTTTCATTGTGATTATTTTCAATTAAAGCACAGGACTGGAAACCAAAGCCCGCCCTTGCTCTCAGTGTGCATCCTGCTAATGACCATCAGCATCTTTTATGAGTAAAACACAGCAAGGTGGCTTTAGGGGTCTGATTTTAGCCTGTGAGTGATGCACTGGAAAGGGAGGGTCAAGGACGCCCAAGGATGGCTCTGAGGAGGAGGTGTGAGTAGGTTTGTACCCAGAGCAGGGCCAGCGAAACCAGAAACACGTGGGGGTGGCTGGAGCCCCCCCCCAGTTTGTTTGCTGGAGGAGGAAGGCCCAGGGCAGAGCACGGGGCCAGCGTTAGCCCTGCCTTACCGCCCGCCTCTCTGACAGGTACGTGATGAGTGGCAGAGCTCATCAACTCCAAATTAAAGCTGGCAAAGCCCCAGCAAAAGCCTTTTGGGCAGCTGAGGTCAGATGGGCTGTTCTGCCCCCCCCAGCCCGCTCCATCCCTATTCTCCCCTCCATCCCACGCCATAGAAGGAGGAGGGGGAGGATCATGTTTATTAATCGGGACTGACAATGGGACACCTGGAGCAGCACCTGTCAGGACAGGATGCAAATGAGCCGGGGAGGCTGGCGCGGGTCGGAGCGGCCCTAATGAAGCACTAAGAGCGCTGATAAAGCCTCGCTCGGCATTCAGGGGGTCCCGGCTCAATCGCAGGCATTAATGCGCCCACCCCGAGCCGTAGCTCCCATTCAGAGGCGCTTCCTGATGCTTTTCCCTCGCTGTTTGTTTTTCAAACACGCGAACCCGGGACTTATTATATTTGCAAACAATGGCACGGTGGAGATGCTCTGATTTACTGCAGAGATAGAGGGGGACGATGTTTGAAAGCTGAAATTAAAGCAGGATTTCCTCCTGCTTTCTCAAAGGAAAGGTTAACATTTGCTAATAACTGTCACAGGCTGCAAACGGCCTCAGTGTCAGGTGATGGATTTTTCTGATTGCTTTTAATCAAGGCTTTCAGATATCGTGGGGTGTAAACAGAGAAATGAGCTGAGCGCTCATGAGTTGAACAAACCCCAGGAGATGTTGACTAAGATAAGGAAAAACTGTTCTGACAATGAAGTAATAGCAGGTTCTTTGCTTCTCGAGTTACACTTTTTATCATTATTATTTTAATGTTCCCCATTCTGTGGCTGTGGCTGAGATAAACTGCTCTGCACAGACGGACATGTGCCTGCATAGCTCGGCTGGCTGGGTGGAGGGCTCTTACCCCACAGAGATATTAAGTTGCTGCACTATCTATTTCATCTCCCATATTTGGGGTTTTTTTTTTCCTCTTCAGGGAAATTTAGATGATGGGAATAAATTAGAAAAAGTCTCTTTACGTGTTCGAGTCAGAGAGAGATGGCAGAGGTGAGGTCGGGGATACGGCGATGATCTGTCCATGGAAATTATTGCTTTTTGCTGGATGCCTCCCCTGGAGAAGGGGGTAAATGGGGAAGTATTTCAATAAAAATAAAGGACATAGAAACGATTCCCTGGAAAGAATCACAGGAAAGGAGGAGTCTGTGCTGGAGAGTGAGCCCTGCGTTCTGATAAAAGATGTTTGGTGTCACCAATTTTTTGTTGATAGGACCCAAAACGCAAGAAGAACTTTGGTGTAGTTGCAGCAGGGCCTGCATTTCTCAGCAATGCAGCACTCTGACGCGCCAGGGTTTGTTTTCCTCTCGTGCCATCTCAGCGTGGATTTCCAAACCTGCAGAAGCAAAGCTTTGGGCCAACCTTGGCGCTTTCCAGGGCTCCTGTTTGCACCGAGGGCGGGCTGCTGGTGCTCGGGAAAGCTTGGAAAAGGCAGAGGGAAGCAGGGAGTTTGGCAGGAGCAGGCGGGGTGAAGCGCATGCGGAGCTCCAGCTGCCACAAGCTGCGTCCTCTCCCACGGAAAGCTCCATCAGAATCTGTGCACAGCCCCACTTCGGGATAAACACCATCCTGCTATAAATACCCCCGGCCATTTCCTGTTGTTCTTTCTGCAGCTTGCACGGGCTTTGTGTCTGGCTGAGGGTGTGACTGACTCCTCGGAGTCACACGAACATCCCCCCGCGCTCTGCTCGAGTGAAAATGGCTTTTTCTGGCCAAAATCAGTGGCTCTGTGGTTTGTGCCACTGAGCTTCACGTTCATCCCTCATGAACCAGCAATATTCTTTGTGTAAAGAATTCAGGGCAGCAAAATGGTAAATTCTCGTGCTACTGAGTGCATGAGTTGACCTGGATATTTATCCACACTTAATTGCACTCCAATTAAAGACACTTAATTACTTAATTACACTTTGATATACACTTCCCATCCCTGGAAGTGTCCAAGGCCAGGTTGGACAAGGCTTGGAGCAGCCTGGGATAGTGGAAGGAGTCCCTGCCCATGGCAGGGGTGGAACTGGATGAGCTTTAAGGTCTCCCAACCCAAAACATTCAGGGATTCATTTCAATCCCAGGTTATTTCAATTTACACACATTCTTAATTTTAACTGTCCAAGGAAATCAAGCACCTTAAAACATGAATTGGGAAAAGTAAAAGTGCAAACTCCTCCTGGCATATTTTATGCTCAATATTTACTGAATTGTGTCTTTTAAGTGGATTTGTTATTTTGGTGAAAATGGAAGCAAAAGTCACACTTACATCTGCTTGTTAATCACAGAAACACCTCGAGAAGAAAGGAAACAAATTGCAGAGGGAGGGCCCTGGATCCTCATGTATGAATTAAGTCTTTGGACTGAAAGTTCCTGTAACTACAGAATTTTTAACTCAGCAATTTCATTCAAACCACTAATTATTTTTTTTTTAATAGTGTTGGCAGTGTCCTTTTTGCTTCAGAATGACCTGAAAGCCTGGGTTATAAATACTTGCCAAATGGCTTAGGCCTTCTACCCAAATTAAACCAAAAACTTAGAGTTGTACATTAAAGATAACTTGGGCACAGAAGATATTGTGCTGTTTGAAATTTCCCTCCTAAAGTGAAAAGCAAACGCAGATTTACATTGCCCAGACTTATTAAGCTTGGATCTGTCTTTAAGTATGTGGTTGGTTCTAATCAGAGAGTCAATCCCACCTTTATTAGACTGCAGAAATTATAAATTGTTCCTTCCAATTATAAATTATTCCTGTATATGAGAAAACGGTTAGAGAAAGGAATTTTTCAGATGGATGGACTGAAACTGCCTCATTGTAGAAGGAACCAGGGCCCAACTGCTCCCTTTGCTGCTGCGCACAAGAACAGAAAGAAATGCTCAGAGGAACCATATTCCTTAAAAAGATCCCTGTAAACCAATTTCCCTGTGAGTGCAGGGTGGGTGTGTGCAGGGGAGCTGCTCCGTGGGAGAGGCAGGGAAGGAAATGGGAATTGCAGGCAAGGCTGGGGAGAAGAAGGGCTGATGAATGAAACAGAGACAGAATGTTCTGTCCTCCCCCGGCTGATTGAGATTTTTCCCTCCGTGCAATTTTATAGGAACAGAGTTAAGGCAGAGAGTGGGATTTGAAAAGCTTTAAATGAAGGATAAAATACATTTGTTTGCCCGATTCCTATTTTCCCCTTTGAAGATGTCCCTGAAGAAAACCCCATGTTTACACATCCCCCTATGGCCCAGCCCCTGGGGCAGTGCCCTGAGAACCCAAATTCTTGTGCTCTCAGCCCAATGTCGCTGCAGTTGTGCTGTTTGACCCCCAGTGAGTGACATCTCTGGGCCTCCTGGGACCGCGTGTTAAAGAAAAGCCGTTCAGAGATGAGAAGGGCGGTGTGACATCTACCCCCGAACGCGACCTTTAGTGTGTGAGAGAAAGCCAGGCCGTATTTTGACATGGTTAACAACACCCACTGACATCTTTCCTTGATGACACTGAAAAAAATTGCTTTCCTGGTTAACCCTGAGGTCCCCTGGCATTCCCAAACGTGTGATGTCTGGGGTGACACGGAGAAGGAGGAGGGGACAGTAAAACATCTCTGATTACATCCATGTAGGATGAGTGAAAGGCTCTGGCCGTGATCTCCACAGCCTCTGCTCCCCCACACCCACATTTATTGGTTCAATTAGGGTGTGACCAACAGGGGCTTTTGCCCTTCCAGCTCCTGCTGGGAGAGGACTCCTGTTCCTCCCCACATCCCTGGAAGTGTCCAAGGCCAGGCTGGACAAGGCTTGGAGCAACCTGGGCTGGTGGAAGGTGTCCCTGCCCATAGCAGAGCGTGGAACCGGATGGGCTTTAAGGTCCCTTCCAATCCAAACCATTCTGGGACTCTGTGATTCTAATTTTGAAGTGCTTTACCCATTTTCTCTACTTCCCCTATTTTGTAGTGGCTCCATCAGGTGTTTTGTCAGCAAAGGTCCTTTCAAAGCCATTATCTTAGACCCCAGCTCCTTTCAAAGCCATGCTGTGTGTGAGGGACTGATTTTCTTACTGTCCATCCTATAAACATCATCTGAAGCAATGTCTGAGGTATCTTTGTTGTCTCTGTGGAAGAGAAATTCCTTGATCCTCATAACCACAGACCCACAGGAGCAGGCAGGGCAGGTCCCACGGAGGCACTGCTGAACTGCTGAAACCTCACTCTTAGGGGATGCTGATGACACCTGCCATGAGGAACCCATCCTTATTCCCTTGGATGTTCCTGTGGGACCTTCCCAAGGCAGTGAGAACCTCCATTGAGCTCCCTGAGTGCTGGGAGGAAAATCAGATCCCCAGAAAACACAACTCAGGTTTGCAAGAGCTGCTCGAGCCAGGCTGTGCCAGGTATCCCAGAAGGATCCACTTTTCATTTGGTCTCTCTGAGACCTCCATTGTCCTTCCAGGCTGAGAATCTGGTGGCGTTTTAGTCACCATGATATCAAAATGCCAAATGTGATTGATATTGAGGTATCTGTGCAGACAAATGGTATCAGCCAGAGCCAAAAATTTAATAGATTTTTAAAAATTATTTCTAAGCATCTAATTGCTTCTTCAGGTGTTTGTTTAAAGTCTTAAAAATATAATTAAAAGTCTACAGGCTACAAGTGCTTGGACATGGCAAGTTTTCCAGGACAGATCCCGTGTGTGAGTTGGAATAATTCTTGCACTCACACAAAGCACACAAATAGCCAGAGCTCCAGGGAAGGCTGGCTCACACATCACCCCAAAGGCAGAGCTTCCACGGGCTTTGCTGGCATGGGGGAAAGCTGAAAAACCTTAATTTGGCCCCGTCCCCAAAGGCTGTGATAGAATTCACTGTGTTTGGATCAGGGACATGCACAGGAGATTCCTGTTAGGTGCAGTCTGACCTTTTCCAACGTGGTGTCTTTCCAACAGAAAGATGCAAATGGATTCAAGCCCTCCTGTTCACTGGACAGGCTCATTGCTGACAGGCTGCTGAAAGCCCAGCTTGGTGTTTTCTCAAGTTTTTCCAGTTTTCCCTTGAAACCACCCTTTAGTTGGAAACCAATTGCAATATTTTGAGGAAACCAAAAAGGTTAAAACTGCAATGAAACACTCAGAATACCCCAAACAAATTTTGGTTAATTGAAGGTGGACTTCTTTGGATAATTGTTTTGACCTTCTGTCCACCATCAGGATTGAAAAATCTCCCCCACCTTCCAGAATTTTCTCAGGAAACAACAAGGATATCCCATTACATTCTTTGTCCACCTCTTACCCCGTGGCCTTGACACCCTTTTTACCCCTCATTTTACACAGACGACTTTTGCTAGAGCTGAACAAACAACCTCACTGCCGAGATGGTAAATGAGCCCCCATTTCCCAAATGTCACCGTAGTAGTATTGAAACCACAGGACCATCTTGTCTGTGCTTCCTGGCCATTTCCTGCTTGCTTGAAAGCCGAGGAAATGAGGTATGCAGAGGTGTGAACTTGATTTGTTTGTATTGGGAGAGCTCTAAGAGACAGAGATACAGCTCATGACTGAGGTGCTGGGCTCAGAGAAGAGAAAAAACCCCCCAAGAGCCCATTCCCCAAAGCATTTACAAATAAATGTTAAACAATGCACCTGGATAAGCCTGCAGGAACTGCCTGAAACTCTTAGTCAGGGCAAAACACGGGGTTGGTTTGGGACGATGCCAAGGTGTGCCTCAATTTATTTCCTTTGTTTTTAAGCCCTCGGTTTCACTAAAAGCAGAATTGGGTCTTTGAACGGTGGTTGGCTGCTGGGTTTGTTTGGTTTGCTCCGCAGTGCTCCTGTTCTCCTGCCGAGAGCAGAGCAGGGCCATCCCTGGCTGTGACCCTGCTGAAGGGACAGGGGTGAAAAGCCACCCCAGTCACCGACACAGCCCAGGCCACGGACGTGACACCCAAATTCCTCGGGCTGGGATAACTCCCTCTCCTCCGTGCCTTGAAAAATCCAAGCTGACACCAATTTTTTTCATCCCTCTCAGAGTTTTACCAGCCAGCAGGTTCTCCCTCCAGCAGGGTCTCTGCAGGGCGGCTGCTGCCCTGCCCAGGCAGACCTGGAGGCAGGCTGGGTTGTTAGCAGGCAGAGCTGATTGATTTATCGCAGCAGAAGTCTCTCGCTCGGCCCAGCACAGGTTATTCTCCAAATGCAAACCCTCTTTCACTTCACACACACAAAGTAGCCCGAGAGCTGGGTTATGAATGGGCCCCTTTGTTGCCCCCGGACCGACAGGACAGACTGTTTAGTTCATGTCTGTGCCTCAGCGAAGGAGGACGGGGTCTGCGAGACAGATGTGGCCTTTAATGGCAGGGAAATATTAGAAGATCGTTAAGCCATTTCTGACAGGGCTTTCCTCTGGCTCAGGGAGTAGGGAGTCGTTTCGGGAAGGCCAAGGAGCAGCCCTGTCTTGCCAGCCCCACAAACAGGACCTTGTGCTGCTCCCTCACCCCGGCACTAAAGGAAAGCAGAAGCCCCACAGGCAGAAGCCCCACAGGCAGAAGCCCCACGTCCCTGCCAAAGCTGCAGAGCTGCACCTCGGAGAGAGCTCTCCTCACATTGCATCTGATAAAAGGCTTTTCAACACAGCTCGGGGGACATGCCCTGCTGGAGATAAGAGCAGCCCTATCAGCTCTGCTGAGAACGTGGAGATGTGCCGAGAGTTCTGCTTCTTATTTATGTTACTGAGCACGGGCTCAGTGTAAGAAACTCTTCAGCTAAAGGAAAATGAGTGCAGTTGCCTGAGAAAACTTCCCAAAGTGCAGGGTGGAGAGGCAGATCCTCTGCTCTATGGGAGAGGGAGCTTTGGGGGGCCCTGGGGTTTGGTCTTGATTCAGTTACACTGATGCAGCGGCTTTGAGCAGAGTGTTTGGTGGCTTTGTGTTGGTTCCCATGTTGTAAAATTCATGGAACAGCCTCATGTTTGTCTGCAGGGCATCCCTGAGATAGCGGATGTATCTTTTGGGATCATTGCTGTGGCAGCTCCATATTTCAGTTTTCAATTTGAGCTAATGATTTTCATTTAAAACACAAAAATCAAACAGAACAAACCCATCCCATTGATTGTAGAGGTGGGGATCTGCTGAGGGACAGTGTGACTCCCATGGAGGTCTGAGCAGAAGTCCTGGGGATGACAGAAACCTGGCAGAACCAGCCCAAACTGGCCCTTGGGTACACATTTTTAGCCCCCCTCCAGCACAGGGGGAGGATGCAGAGCTGAGTGAGCTGCCCAAAGCCCTGGCACGAAGTGGGCTCAGGGCTGGGATTTTCCTCCTGGCAGCCCTGGCTCCCAGGCCCTCCCTCCCAAACACTCTGGGAGCCTCTCTCCACCTCTTGCCTGCCTTCCCTTCATTGGAACATCCCAAATCCCTGCCATGGACTCATCCATGGACCCTGCTGCTCCAGCCACTGGATCTTCCAGGGCTGGAAAACTATCCCTGGGCACAGACTGGGACCATTCTAGGATTCTGTGACTTCTCGAGGCAGCAAGGAACCTCTTTTATCTGAGCCAGGCTCAAAGCCCTTCTCAGTGCCACGCTGATAAACCAACAGACTTTCTGTTCATGGTCACTGATAAGAGATTTTGGAAGGGTTTTTTGCTCAGTCTCAGGGGAAACTGAGTTTTGCTTTGTCTATCAGTCCTACCCTGGGATCACACTTGTCACTTCTGGGATCTCCTTCTCCAAGGACCAATTCATCTCCTGGGATGACTTTACAAAGTCTGAGCTCTTTGGGGGGCAGGCACCGCACAGACAGGAAAACTGAGGCATGGGGACATTAATAAAATTATGAAAGAGCCCTTTTTTCATTTTCACTCTCACATCTGCCGTTGGGTGAGCCAGGAGGCAGCACTCACTGCCTGGTTCTTGTGGAAATGTGCAGACTCAAGCCTGGTTCTTGCAGATGCAGCACTGGAGAAGGCCTTGGATGTATTTATTTGTGGGGATATCTGTCCTCAGCAGTAACTTCACCACATTTATGCAGCAGAGGCTCTTTCCCTACTGCAGCTCCCTGAAACTGTTGGTGGGGTGGTCTTTGCTCTGTGGTGTTTGATATCAGGACGAAGAACAGCACCTTGTCAACTCCTCTGTGTATTGTAATGTTAACTTTGGGATCCAGCTCAGATGCCAGGGTGGGATTCAGCCTTTTTATCCGAGAGGTAGGAGCGACGGCAATCCCTGAATCCTTCCAGGACCTTCCTCTTCCGAAATTAAAACATCAGTGTTCCTTTGTAATGAAATCAAAAACCCCTGGGAACTTCCACTGGTGTAAACTGGGTTTTCCTGTTCAAATATCTCGATCGAGATTGACAAAGAAAATATCTCCGTGTAATCCTGCTGAGCTGTTTTCCTTGGAATGCCGCGGGCAGCCTTGTTCACAAAATCTCTGCTTTTGCTATAGGCGTAGGCAGAAACAATCCCGTCACTGGAGCCGCAGGGGCTGGGCTCGGCGCTCAAGGAAAACAGGGATCCGTGCCATCCCGGCAGGGTGGCAGCCCTCGGCTCCGCTGCCAGGCACAGGACAGCAGCTGGGATGTGGGTCAGGAGCCAGCAGAGCTGGTGAGCGGCACAGGCCACCCCTGGCTCTGCTGAGGGTGCCCCAGGAGCAGGGAAATGGGAAACCTGGGCCGCTCACAAGATTTAAACTTCGTGTTTGAGGGGGATTCAAGGCACTGTGGCTCCTGTGAAAGGGAGAGTGATTTGTGTGGCTTCAGGCTCCTCGGGAAATCTCGCCCTCGGGAGTTGTCCATCCCAGGCAGAGCCATCCTTCTGGTGAAGAGGCAGAGATCAGATTCCCAGTGCTCTATCGGGAACATGCATCTGCTTCTTGGGGAACAAATCGGTTCCTGTGAGTCCTGAGCCCCCTCCCCCCTCTGCTCTTATCTCTGGGCTCCACGTGATGCAGCCTTCACACCCAGCCCAAGTCACCAGCTCCGGGCTCAAACCCTGACTTTGTGCTCTGGATGCCCTGGGCACCCAGACTCTGAACTCAGATTTAATCCAAACCCAGCTCAGGGCCCAGGGCCAAATCCAGGGCACAGACAGACTCGAGCCTTGAGCTGGGAATCCCAAACCCCCTCTGGATCAGGATTCAGCTGCAGCACTGCGTTGGACTTGCGTTCAGCCCCCTGAGAGAGTGTCCAGACCTTGCACCGTGCACTGTAGATGTCAGTGATGGATAATCCCTTTTATTTCCTTTTGGCTGAGCCTTCCTGTGGCTGAGCATTCCCTCAAGAGGTGCTGAGGTGCTCCAGGCTCCCGTTCCAGGGAACAGCACACACTGCACTCGCTCCTGGAGACGCTGCCGGGGTCCTTTCATGCTGTTGTTTTTCCTCAGTCTGGGATAAGTCATCTCGGGCTGAAGGAGCTTGTTTTGTTCTCTGTCTATGGAAACAAAACAGCCCCCGATGGACGCTTCCTGATGGGCTTCCTGCGATTGTGCAGGGAATGGTGTCAGGGAACAAAACAGGATACGGTGGCGGGGTTGTGAATGTAACTGGGACAATGGTATCAAAGTGGGATAAAAAATAATGAATGGGCATTGCTGGAGCCATGACTCAGAAACTGAAATATTTGTGTCTCCCTCAACTGCCGCCTCCCAGCTCCTGGATTCCTGGGAGAACACGCTTTTCACGGTTTCCAGTGCTTTGGCAGTAGGAACCCAAAGAGAAAAGATACGGCTTTGTGGTTTGCACCTATTCCCTCCTACTTTTAAGACTCCACTTTCTGTCCTTTTCCAAGCCTGAGAGGAGGCCCAGAGATGGGACAAACCTCCTACGACAGATCCCCAGTACTTTTGGTTTTCTCCACTTATTGTTTTCCTTTCTAGGGCGAATCATTTACATTGAAAAGCTTCCATTTATCTTTGTGTGTTGAAAACAAAACCAGCAGGATCGTCACAGTCTCGGTTTCTGACACGAGTAAAAATCCCCCCCAGGAGCTCTGCTCTGAGGGACAAGGGGACACCTCTGCAAAGGGCACACGCAGCTCGGAGCGAGCTCAGCTTTCCTCACACAAATTGCCGGGTCAGTCCGCAAACTCCTCACGGAATATTTGCCACCGGGAAGAGCCTCTGGCAGCACATCAAGGCGAGGGGCCGGGCACTGGGTGCTCCAGGACAGAGCTGAGGTCAGCGCAGCATTTCTGCAGTTGTGCTCCGGGCGAGCTGGGGTTTGACAGGACGCCAGACTCTGAAACCATCTCGCAGTTTCCCTCCCCGGTTCTTCGGCAGTAAAGACCATAAAAATGCTACAATAATATTTACTGAAGGGTGCATGTTCGCAGTTAGGCCCATGTGTCTCTGTTTACAAACACATCTGCTCAGAGCAAGGCCATTCTTTTAAAAGTATGAGGGGAAAGAAGCTGAAACGAGAAGGAAGGTGAGGTAGAGCTGGGTGGGTTGGAGTGCCCAGCTCTGGAGAGCAATCGCCCAACAGTGCCAAGGCTTAGTGCGAAGAAGGAAGCGCCTCTGGAGGAGAAAATCTGCGGGCAGAGGCGAGTGCAGATATGAGCTCAGCAAAGTGGCTGAGGGGAGTGCTAATCCCTGGCAAAGGCTGATTGATTTTCACGGCTTAGAAAAGATCTTGTGTGATCATACAGCCCTCAGCCCCAGCAGGGTCAGGCTGGTTAATCCATGGAGGTGAATCCTTCTGTGATCTGTGTGACTTCAGGCTCTTCTGAAAATCTCACCCTCGGGACCTGTCCATCCCAGTCAGAGCCATTTCCTGGCTTTTATCAGAGATCACATTCCCAGCGATTCAGTGAAACTAACTGGCAAAATAAGAAACCTAACCCAAGCCATGCCAAAGGCAAAGCTTCCAGCACTTGGGACAGGCTTCATGTTCTACCCTCACCCTAAATCATCCCTTGTGTCCTGGCTGGCAGAGCTGGGCAGGGAACAGAAGCCAGGGAACTCTCTGGGAACAGCAGCCAGGAGCTGTGACTTGTCCCAGTGGGTAGACACCTCATATCCTGCTCCCAGCAGGTCTCAGCAGGGTGGGAAGCTCTGGAGAAGGCAAGAAAGCTTGGGGAATTCCACTCCACAGCCCAGGCTGTTCCCTGCTGCTCAAGTCCTAAAGGAAGAGCTGCAGCATACTCCAGGATTTAGGGATGTATGTCATGGGGATGTGATGGGCTCTCAGCCACACCCAGTCCCTCCAGCCTCATATTTCCATATTTACCTTCCAGAGGTCAAGAGGCCACAGAGAGAATTTGGGGCAGGTTCTTTTTTAATTTCACCTCCTCTCCCGGGCCTGTGCTGAGACCCCAGAGAGGCTTTTCCTGAGGGTTTCCCACGGCTCCAGGCCTGGTTTAAGCCTCCTTATCATTATCCTTAATGCAGCAACTTGCTGGAAAGGAGAACTGTCACCTGGTTATTCCCAGATGGCTGGAAACAAACCAAAATAGGCTCTGAAACCATTAATGTGAAGTCTAGACTGAGGAGAAAAAAAAAAAGTCATTGGTTCAGATCTTATAAACGTGTGCCTGAAGTAAAGTGCTTTTCTGAGAAGTGAAGTGCAGAAGTGTAATTTATTTCTTTATCCTATTTGAGTCAGCTTTTGGGGATCTTGAGATCAAAATAACAGAGCATTGCTTTTAGCAGCCTTCTTTTACCCACTTGATATGAAATTTCTTGGGAATAATGAACATAAAAATAAACCCCAAAAGATAGAGATGTATATATATTATATCCTTACTAGAAGCTTTGCCAAATCATTTTGTCCCACTTTTTAGCTGTCTAATTTCAGTGTGGGTTTGGTGTTTTTCAGTGTTTTTGCTGTTTCTGCTGTTCTTATTCCTTCTTTGTTTCCCCCTAACACAAGTTACCACGTTGTGGTTTCCCATTTACTCAAATTGTGAAGGAATTATGGTGTATTCCAAGGTTGCCAAGCTCCCCGTGGATGAGGTAGCCTGGGTGGAAAGGGAAGGAAAGGGAAGGAAAGGGAAGGCAAGGGAAGGAAAGGAAAGGGAAGGAAAGGGAAGGAAAGGGAAGGAAAGGCAGCCTGGGCTGAGTGGGTGGCTCTTTGTCCAGGTCCCAGACCTGCTCTGTGGCTCTGACCAATCTCAAGTACAGAGACTGGGGGCAAAACACTGCAGTGTGGGATGCCCTAAAATAATTAACTGAAAGGCCTGCTTTTTACCCACAGAAATCCTCAAATGTGCAGGAACCTGGGCACAGTCTGAAAGCTTTGCTGCCTCCTTAACCCTGAGTGCTGCTGCAGCAGGGAAAGGGCTCGGAGCAATCCTGCCCGTGGCAGGGAGTGGGATGGGATGAGCTTCAAGGTCCTTCCAACCCAAACCATTCTGGGATTCTGGGATTCTGTGACAGCTGCCTGCATCTCCTCCCATCCCTCCTCCAGGGGCAGGGCCAGCTCTGGGACAGGGACTACCAGCACTTGGGTTGTCCCAGCCCCAACACCACCAGCTCAGCTAGAAAATGCTGTGAACAGCAGGGTGTGGGTCCTGGGCAATGCTGCAGGTGGCTAAAAGGGGTTAGAAGGATGCAGTGATGGTTCTCATCCTGCTGGATTCACCAGGGGGAATGATGGATCTTCTCCTGAGCAGGACTTAAATGGATTGTGAAGGGCACAGGGCTGGATTGTGGTGGTTGGCAATCAAAAGTTCGTGGTTATAATTTTCCAGGGTGAGTTCTGCGGAGTCCCTGCACCACTCACATCCTGTAAGGAAGGTGGAGTAGCAAGAGCAAACTTCAGGGAAAGTGGGTTGGAAAAGCTGCAGAGGGATTTCGTTTTGGTTTGGTCAGGCGCAAGGGAAGAGTGGATATACGAGACTGTATCCAAAGGATTCCCATTTGTGTCCCAGTGGCAGCACTGGCCGAGGCTCTGTGTCCCACAGCGTGCACGGGCCAAGGCAGTGGAGGGCTGGGGGAGGAACAAGGCAGGGAGAGGGGAATGCTTCCCAAAGGTTATGCCAAAGATCGAGGGCAGGGATGAGAACAACACTTTCTCTTCCTGCCTCCCAGTTCAGTGCCCGATCCATCCTAATGTGCCGCCTCGAGATCAACACAGACCCTGCTCCTTTTTGAATTTCTTATTTGACTCATTTTCTTGTAAGTCTGATGTTATCTCTGTGCTCGTATGAGATGTTGGCAGCAGAAGTGCTGACTTGTAACCCTGCAGGGCCAAAGTCATTTCTACTCCAGGGTTGCTCCTCGGTGCAAACCTCGGGCTGTGTGAGGCTGCTGGACCTCGGGTTTTGGTGCTTTCAACTGTGGGTCTGGGCTCTTCAAGTCTGTGTTGGCAATGTTCTCTTCACAAAAATATTTCAGGAGTGATTTTCTCCCAGGACTTGGAGTGGTGAAATTTTGGGGAGGGTGGAAAAAGGAAAGAAAACCGCCACCCCTCTAGAAGTTCACCCCCACCTTTCCATGGTGCAATGGTTCAGGTACTCAGCACTTTCTTCTCTTCTAAGTCAGCCTTTGTGGAGGAGGATGAAGCTTTGATCTTTAGCAATGCCTTTTAAATGTGGTTATGGCCAGAAAAGTGAATGTAGAGAGCTCAAAGTCAATATTCAGTGAAATCTCCTTGCACACATACGGAATCATCTCAGTTATGGGGGACCCTCAGCGTGACTGCTCCCCTCAGCAGTCCTCGTTCTACTGGCCTTTCCCCCTCCTCAAACATCCTGTTCGATTCATTAACTAAGTGAAACCTTCACTAAAGTGTGTGTGTGTCATCTCCCTGTCACAGCAAGGGATCGGGAGAACGTGTTTGAAGCCCTGGTGGCCTGTCAGCCCTCCCCAGATCCCAGACTGGCCATTCCCTGCCCACAGGGCCAAACCCAAACTGTGCCTCACCCTCTGTCCCGCTCACACCTGGGACCTGGGTCTGGATGGCTCATCTAAACGTAGGAAAACCTGCAAATTCAGCCTCTTACAACTGGAAACTGCTGTACAAATACGAGCTGGGCCGCAGATTCCTGTGTGAGGGTGCAGGAGCGTGTGCCAGCTCCTTGGGAGCCCCGGGGCACTCCGAGGTGGGCTGCCCTGCACAGCCCAGGCTGGACGTGCCTCTCACAGACCTGAGAGCTGCCACCGACGGGACTGGCCGCATTTATGCCAGGAATGTGATTAAAACCTGGAAAAACTGAAGGCAGCCTATTCCCAGAGGCCCCGTAATGTAACATTTATGCCAGAGTAACACACACAGGGCCCTGTCTCAGGCCAGTCTGGCCAGCCCAAGGCCGCAGGCCGAGGCAGCAGCGCGGGGGGACCCTGGCGAGCTGTGCCCTGTCTGGGCAGGTCCTGCTGGCACCTGGAGCACCTCGGAGTGTTTTCCCAGTTGCCCGTCCCCAAACACCGAGCAGCTCTCAATTCCAGGGGAGAGAAATTCAGTATTCCAGGGAGCTGCTGCTTGGCCTGAGCCAAGCCCCTCCTGAACAGACAGACTGGGCCTTCAGAGCTGGGCCTGCCAAGCCGAGCCCTCACAGAGAGCACCGGGAAGGTTCTGGAGCCAGGCCCTGACCCCTTCCAGGAGAGCTAAGCCGAGTCCCATGGATCCCTCACGTTATCTGGGTGGTCCTCAGCCAGCAAGGGCTGCCTGTGGCTTCCCCCCCATGTCTTCTCTCTCAGCAGCGGCTGTGGGCACAGGCCAAAGGCGGTGGCAGCGGGGCTGGCCCTGTGCCACCCAGCCGCCCTCGCGTGTCACCGCACTGGGAGCTGGGCAGGTGTCACCAGCCCTATCACCCCTCATCTGCTGGGCTGGCTCAGCTCCCCTGGGGCTGAGCTTTGTGCTGCCCCCAGCTCGGCTTCAGCTCAAACCCCTCCCGGCCCCAGAGCTGCCCTGAGCAGCCGCAGCTTTTGGACTTCTTCTGTTTTCAGGACCGAGATTGTTCAAGCAGCACAAGGCAGAGCTCGGTCCCAGTGCCCCAGTGAGGTCGTTGCTGTCCCAGTTAGCACCAGTTGCATGCAGGCAGGTCTGAGCAGCCACTGTGTCTCTCAAGGAAGATCCTTATCTGAGGAAGTTCTGTGTCACATACTCTGGGTGTCACAGAGCACTCTGTACTGCCCGTGTACATAGAGAGTTGTACTTGGTACAGCTCAGCCATTGGTCCAGGGCTGTTCTGTGGAGCGTTGTCGGGTTTGGGGCTTTTTGAGACAGCCAGAAAGATCCCTGCTGTCCAATTTCTTTTCCATCAGAATCTTTCTTCAGAAGAAAAAATGCTTTAGGCAGAAAAAGCAGCCTGGAATCAAGTGTTCCTGACTAAGTGTGAATTCAGAAGAACCGTCCAACATCTGCATAAGTCCTGCTGAAGTTCCAGTATTTGCTGTAAAAATCTTGTGAGCAACCTCTCACACTGCTTTAGTGAAATAACTGCCATTATAGTTATTTTCCCAGATATTGTTTCCCTAAAAACCCCCAATTTTGTGTATGTTTCTAGAGTATGTTTTTAGCATGGAAATCTCCAAACCTGAACATTCAGGATTTTTACTTGATGAATTTGCAGTGGTACTCACGGTTTCCTTGTCCCTGCCCATCTGGGACTGGGTCTAGAAGGTCCTAAGCCAGTCCAGCATCCCAGTGTGGGGTTCACCCACCTCCTCAGGTAGGGAACCCCACGTTTTTTGTGCTGGGAGGAAGTAGAGCTTTGCAGAAAATGTGTCGTTTGGGAAGCCCTGCCTGACATCCTGACTTCAGGGAATCAGAGAAACAGCAAGTCCTGAGCTCTGATTGGAAACCTTGCTCTCCTTCCTTTTAAGAGCTGAACCATCTCGTGTCCTTGTACCTTCCTGCACAGGCAAAGTTTGCAGCCTGGACATAGTCTCAGCCCTTTGAGGGACTTCTGACACAATTCATAGCAATTCCTTCCCAGGTGCACCTTCCACTCCCTCCCTTACTCCAAGCGAAGCTGAAAAAGGGAGGGGATATTTTAAAAGGTTGAAAATCCACCAAGGAAAAGCTGCTGGAAAGGTTGAACACAGCGTGGGCTCCTTTCAGCAGGCAGCATGAGGCAGTATGGGGTAAAAACTCCCATTTTGGTTGTTTAAAGGCTGCAGCCAGTGAGAGGTTCATCACAAAGTGCAGCACATACTGGAACTTCAGCAGGATTTATGCAGATGTTTGAGGGTTCCTCTGAATTCAAGCTTAGTCAGATCCACTCAAATTCTAGGCCACTTGGCTTATTTGGGTTTGTTACGTGATCTGAGATAAGAGATAGAAAAGTGCTGATTTTTGTAAATGCACAGCTCTGGCCTGACTCTCTCTAAGTGGGTTATCTCCAGGCTGAGGGGGATTTTCAAGTTTACCCAGCAGACTCTTAATTATTGACGTTTTTGTGATGGTATCACGAGCCTGGTGGTATCTGATTTGTGCTTAGATCTTCGTGCCATTCCAGGAGCTGCACTTCTCTATACTTTCAGCATTTCTGTTTCCCTCCCTGGTTATGGAAGGATTTGCAAAACAAACCTCTGAAACAACTACTGGGGGGAGGTGGGGAGAGAGCGATAATTTCTTATTTGTGAAAGCTCAGGGTTAAGGCTGTGCCCCGTGAATGTTGAGCAGGGGGGGTTTAGCACGCCCCAGCATTCAGAGCAAAGACCATGTGTGTTCAGCGACCCCGTGCTGCCCACACACCACTGCTGGGTGTCTCTGGAGTGCTCAGTGCCCACACGAGGTGAGTGTAGCTTTGTTTTGGAGTCTGCTCCACCAGCTCACATTAAAGCGGGGGCCGCTTTCAGTGCGGGAGGTTCCTCCTTCGGTTTCTGCCATGCCACTCATAAAGGCAGCTGTGTTGTGTGTGGTTGAGTGAGCCCCATCCCTCAGAGAGCAGGCAGCCCTTGCCAGATGCACTTTGAGTCAGGCAGGGCTGTGCCAGAGCTGTCAGGAGCCGGGCACGCTCCGTTTGGAGAACACGAGCACATCCACACGAGGAGATCGATAGCCCGGACTCGCTGTCAACGTTTGGGGTTTCAGCAAGGGGGAAAAAATATTTAAAGAAAAAGAAAAAAAGGATAGCAATTTCCTGTTTTTAAGCATTTCTAGAAATGCACAGTTGGGTAACACACCAGTCCTACACTTCCCACAAAATAAACAAAAAGTGTAAAGTAATGCATTTTTTCCCCCGCCACAAACACCCATAACTCTGAGCCGCACTGGCTGCCTCTCCTTCAGCAGCAACCTCAAAACACAAACAGCTCCTCTGAAAGGAGACCTACAGACCTCCACATGCCACTCCAGAAGTGTCCACACCGCACGTTGGCTGGGTTGGGTTTGGAGCAGCAGTGCAGCAGGTGGGCAGGGAACCCAACAGAACCGGGGGTGAAGCTGCTCACGGTGATCGCCGGGGTGACACAGCCCCAGGGAGGTGACACAGCCCCAGGGAGGTGACACAGCCCCAGCAGCACCTCCGCTGTTTGCAGCAGCCCAGTGAACCTGAACGCTGGTCCCTCCCAGAGCCAGCAGCCAGCAAAGCAAAGCAAAGCAAAGCAGAGCAACCCCTGGTTTGCATGGGGGTTCCTGGACCCCAGAGGCTCTGATTCCCCACTGTCCTGGCATGAGGAGATTGCAGCCAGCAGAGCAGAGCAGAGCAGAGCAGAGCAGAGTAACCCCTGGTTTGCATAGGGGTTCCTGGAGCCCACAGGCTCTGGTTCCCCTGGCAGGTGGCACTGGCAGCCAGCACGGGGCAGCTGCGGGGCCCTGCAGGTGCTCCCCGGCTCAAGGGGAGAAGCAGAGGGCAGTTCCCGGCTCAGTCACGACTCAGGGCCGGTTGTGTCTCTCCCCAGGAGGCTCTGTCGGTGGTGAGCGACGACCAGTCCCTGTTCGACCCCACGTACGGCGCGGCCGCGCAGCTCCCCAAGGACATGACGGCCTCCGGCAGCCCCGACTTCGGGCAGCCCCACAAGATCAACCCCCTGCCCCCCCAGCAGGAGTGGATCAACCAGCCTGTGAGGGTCAGTGTCAAACGGGAGTATGACCACATGAACGGATCCAGGTAAGGAAAGACCCTTTGCACACCTACTGAGTCTTAATCATGGAACCACAGAATGTCACGGCTTGGAAGGGACCCACAGGGATCATGGAGCCCAGCTCCTGAATCCAAGCTCTGAGTCCAAACAGAAGCCAAGCATGTATTGTCCATTTGTGCTCCTGTCCTGCACATCACCAACTTCTCTGTGCAGGACCATGTCCCGCTCCCCTGTAATTCCTTCTTTTGTGACTCATTTTTTTAATATCCACTTTGAAATGCATCCTGCTCATGCAGCCCCACAGGATGGACGTTCTGCACAGACACACAGAGAGTGCCAGGGCACAGCTCCTGCTGCCAGTGCTGCTGTAAATCACACACTTCAACCCTTAGGTCAGCGCCCCACAGGTGTGCTGTGGTTCCAGGGGCTCCCAGAGGTGGCCATGTAGCAATAATTGGAATTTCTACCAGAGGGAAGCACTGCAGGCTGCACTGATGGGCTGCAAGGCTCTCACTGGAGGCCACTTTTTATCTGTGCTCTACCAGGCATAAGCAAACCTATGGAACTGGAGAGCTTTTTGATGGAGAAGGGAGAAAGAGGAGAATGAGGTCCTTTGGGGGAGTCTCCGACATGGAACAAAACCCAAGGCCTGTGCCCACACCTTCTGTGTGGATAGAGGTGACCCCTGGTGACACGGGGAGCTCCAGAGCACCTGGAGAGGGATGTGACCCCCCCAGGCTCACTGGGGATGGTGAACCCTCCCAGCTCCCAGCCAAAGGACAGCCCAGCCCCTGCCGTTTGTACGTAGGGCTGGCGGGGGTGAATCATTTCCTTCTTCAAGGAGACAGTGAATGGCTTGAAAACACTTTGTTATCACGGCCCAGGTTGTCTCTTGTGAAAACATTACTGCCAAGTCCAAAGCCTAGAAATAAATTTCACCTTCTTGAACATAATGTTTAGGTGTAAAAATTGCAGAATTTTTTCAGTTTTAAATATATACAATATAGATACACTTTTGGTTTTGAGCGTAAGGTTTTAGAGTTCACATTAATTTAAAACGCGATTTTAATTTCAAAGTCACAAACACCTGTAACATTTATAGTGTTTCACAGTGAAACCCTCAAGGGTTTTTCTGCTGCAGGGTGAGTTTAGGTGCACATTTGCCTGGTTTCTGAGAACACGGCAGAGTACACAGTTGGAAACAGAAAGCAGCCTTGCACTTTCAGCCTTGTGCAGAGAGACGATGGTGTTAAAGACATCAAACAGCAGCACGTTGTTTTTTCCTCGTAAGTGTACAGTAGATGCTGATTTCACTCTCAGATAAAGGCCTTTGTGGCAGTTGCTCTCTCGTGGGGATCATTTGCAGGCTGAATTTGATCTTGCCCTGATTGTACCTCAGTCTCATTTCTTGACCTCATCAAAATTACATGGATAATTTCATTGTGTTCCCCATGTCAGAACTGAGGCTGAGACACGGAAAACAAGTTCTTTCCTCAAAAAACGTAACTCAGAGAAAAGGATGGATCTTGAAAGGACATGTTGGGGATTTTTGATAGTCCTGAGGGCTACCTTTGGTGCCAAGGATGGTCTTGGGAAGAGGAGGAAGGAGCCTTTGTAGCATTTCCAGGCTGCCCAAATCAAGGATGGGGCTTGGAGCAACCTGGGATAGGGAAGGTGTCCCTGCCCATGGGAGTGGGGTGGGATGAGATGAACTTTAAGGTGCCTCCCGACCCAAACCATCCTGGGATTCTGTGATCGCAGCAGTTGCTCACACCCAGTGTCAGACGCACACACGGAGGGTTTCCTCCCTTTACCCTCCTCTGTCCCAGGGAAATTTGGAAGGGAAAAGGAGCCCTCCAGGTGTATTTGTGCTCTGCAGGTCCTGTAAGCCTGTGTCCTGTACAGTTCTGGGCATGAGTGCACCTGCATACCCCAAATTGCCCACGTGTTCCGTGTGCTTTGGAATGAGACATCCTGGGCTGTCCTTCCGTGGTGATCCCTGTGTAGCCACTTCCTCATCTGCGCAGAAAAAAAGGGAAATAACTCTGCCTGGACAAACTGATTCATGAACAACGGCAGGAGCCCTGGGAGCCATGGAGAAAGGCCCTCAGAAGTGCATTGGTTCTGGGCAAAAAGGAAATCCTTCTTTATGGCCTTGCTCCACACTACAAGGTCCTTGGACAGAAAACGTGTCCTCAGTGTCTCTAAAGAGGGGAAACAACCTGTCAGGAGAGAAGGAAAGGCTGTTGGGAATGTCAGGACCAAGCGCTGCAGTCCCACCCTGCCTTTGGATAACTCATTGGCACAGGAGCTCCAACCCACCCGGGACAGGAGAACATTCACCTGCCTCCTCCATCCCCTCCTCCTTTCCCTGCATGTCCATCCCAGTCCATGGGGATGGTCCGGGCCACTCCAGCCCCTGCTCCCCTGCCCATCAGCTGCCTGGCCAACCCCACACACGCAGGAGCAGCCAAGGCCAATCCCAATCCCACTTGACTCCCACTGCGGGGTGAACAACACCCCGGCCCCCCTCCCTGTCCCTGCCTCTCCCTCGTTCCTCGAGCACTCTCCCCGTATATTCCAGCTGCCTCTCCAGCGGGAGCAGCCTTTGTTGTGCTTTCACCTGGACTGGGAGTGCTGGAGTGTGGAGAGGGGGGGTTTGTGTGCTCTGGGCAGGGACACAGCTCCGGGACCTGGCAGTGCAGGAACTGGGGACAGCAGGGACAGTGCTCAGCTTTTCCTCTGTCCCTCAGGGAGCAGAAGCAGGGCTGAGGATGTGATGAGCTGGGCTGGTCCTCAGCAGGGTGGGACAAGGGTCTTTGAAGAACCTCTCCCAGTGCTAAATAACATGGAAACCACACCCAGCTTTCTACCCCATGTCAGGGTTCCCTGGTTTGCCCCCAAATTGGAAAGGACTTCCCAGATAAGCCCATCCTAACTGTGTGTCAGGGATGCTCAGGCAGGGGCAGGGATCGATGTTTTAGGGGAGAAGATGGGATTTCTGTATTATTGCAAGATTCAGATGTGGAAATTTCGTGAACCCTTCCAGTGTTATCAGACCCAGGGGCAGGTTATGGCCCCAAAATCTGCCCTTGTCTTACAGAGAGCAGCTTGCTCAGAGAAAAACCCAGGGCTACATTTAATTACATTTAAAACCAAACCAACCAACAACAAAATCTTCCACATTTGAAATTCCAGTGAATGAAGGAGGAGGATTATTTAGAGGAACGCTGGGTGAAGTTTAACTCCGTTTACAGACCATGTTAATAATAGATTTTCCCTTATATTTTACATAAACTCCAAATGAATCAAGCAACAGAAATTCCAAATCTTGACTGTATTTACTGAGCTTCCACAGGTCTGCATTTGCAGCTGAACTCAGCGAGCGATTTTAAAAAAAAAGTTGCAAGATGTGTCTGATCTTCAAAAGTGAAAGAATGCTCTAATGTGCTGATGGATGTGGGCAAACTTCCCTGTGCAGTTCCAGCTGTGGCACGGATTTGGTCCAGCTGAAATAATGGAGTCAGTGCTTTGGAAATGCTTTGGAGATGTTCTGTAGAGACATCCCAGAGAAGCTGTGACTGCCCCATCCCTGGAAGTGTCCAAGGCCAGGTTGGACTGGACTTGGAGCAACCCGAGCTAGTGGAAGGTGTCCCTGCCCATGGCAGGGGTGGCACTGGATGGGCTTTAAGGTCCCTCCCACCCCAAACCCATTCCCGGATTCTGTGCTTTGATGTTTCTCTTGCCTCAGAACACGAAAATAACGCCAAGGTTCAGGCACTTCCGGGGGTTTTTGTGCCCCCATGGCTGTGTCAGACCAAGCCAAAGGGACCTGGTGTGTGCAGGAAGGGACTCCCCTCAGAGCAGCGTGTGAGCCCTCTAGTGGGATTGGCCGGCTCCTTCTGCCCGAGCATCTCCCTCCCGTTTGCCTTTACCTGTCTGGGATGAACAACCCGCGCGTTTCCATCCCTCGGGCAGTCCTGCAGCCTCTTTCGGTGGGAGTTTCCCTCCTCCCGAGGCATTCCCGAGAGCAGGGTTGAAGTGCAGGCAGAGGTGAGTTCTGAGGAGCTGACTCTGTTCCCTCTGGAAGAGGGGACCACAAGCAGAATCCCCGTGTCTGTTCTTCCCTCACTGAGCAGCAAAACCAACAAAAATAAAAATGGGGCTTTACACCAAAAAGTGGCAAATTGAAAAAGAAAAGAGGGGTGGAAGAAAGGAGGAAAGAAAGGATAGGAAGAGAGGGACAGGAAGGAGGAAAGAAAGGATAGGAAGAGAGGGACAGGAAGGAGGAAAGAAAGTATAGGAAGAGAGGGATAGGAAGGAGGAAATAGCCCCCTGACCACAGCTGGCTCAGGTTCAGAAATTCCTGAAATCCCTCATTTTGCTCTTTCAAGCAGAAGCCAAAGGTGATTCCTAGACAGAGCCCTGGGACAGGGATTGTTTTATTTCCACATCTCTGGAGCCCAGGCTGGAGCTGAACAGAGGATTTACTGGTCAGTGCCAGGCGAGCTGCTTGTCCCTCTTGGCCAGTCTAGGAAAAACTTTCCCAAACACCAAGCTCTTGGCGTTGCCGGAGAGAGCTGTTGGAGCTGCTGGAACGAGGAGCCTTTGGACACTGGGAATGAGTTCTGCTTATATTCCTTGGCCTCTGTCACTGCCACAGGGACTGTGCTCCAGAGATCTTGTGAAATCAGCCTATTTCCGTTTACCTGTGGGCATCCACAATGTTTCCTGCCGGAGCCTGAGCAAATCCAGCATGTAGAGCCACCGGAACGTCTGGAGTCTCTGGGAAAAGTCAAGGATTAATCCAGCATCCGAAATCCCCTCGCACAAACCCTTTCAAATAATGAGGGACTATTTCTGTAAATCCAAGGCTGCCTGTGGGTGATGCAGGAGCTAAGGAAGGAGGATATTCCATGGACACAGCATCCATGGCTCACAGCTCCCTGCTCTCCTCTGGCACTGTTGTTGTTCCCCAGGGAATCCTTCCCTGTGTGGCCACAGCTACACCCAGGGATAAATCCCCACCTTGGGCAGGGGCAGGGCAGGAGCTGCAGGGATGACTCAGACTGGCAGAACTGTCCCAATTCCCAATAAAAATCTGCGTTTGGAAGGAAATGTTGGGTTCCAGAGGACACAAAATTTGGGATCTTCTCACTTGCTGTCACTGAAGATTCCGTGGTGTTTTCTTAAGGACAGCTCAGTCTCCTGCCCAGTGAAGTTTGGGTGATGCCATTCCCAGTTATGTGTCCAGTGGGGTTAGCTGTGGATCCAACCATCCTGAAAACTTCCCTGGAGGGAAGGGAGGCAGCTCTGCAGCCACGTGGACACGACCCTGGTGGTACCTGGAGCACACTCAGCATCCTGCAGGATTCTCAGAGTGGCTTCTCTCCCCACAGGGCTTGGTGGGGGCTCCTCAGTCCCTTCACCTTCTCTCCAGCCCTTTTTGCCAGATGCTTCTGGTACTTGGCTCTGCATCGGGGTGCTGAGACACAGAGAGAGGCAGGGGATGGGCAGGGGCTGAGCTGCCAAAGCAGAGTTTGTGACGTGAAAAATCATCCCAAAAACACCGAGGAGACTTTACAGCCCCGGGGTTATTTTGGTTGCTCGCTGTGAGGGTCAGGTGGGAGCACAGACAGCCAAGGACTCTGTGTCTGTCCATGTGGTCATTCCATGCCTGCAGGAAGCAGGGAGAGGCTGCTCAGGAGGTGTTGTTATCCACGAGTCTGGATATCACAGAATCCCAGAATTCCAGAGAGGTTTGGGTTGGAAAGGACCTTAAAGCTCATCCCATCCCACCCCTGCCATGGGCAGGGACACCTTCCACTAGCCCAGGTTGCTCCAAGCCCCATCCAACTTGGCCTTGGACACTTCCAGGGATGGGGCAGCCACAGCTTCTCTGAGCAACCTGTGCCAGGGCCTCACCTTCCTCCCAGGGAACAATTCCTTCTCAATATCCCATCTATCCCTGCCCTCTGGCAGTGGGAAGCCATTCCCCCTTGTCCTGTCCCTCCATCCCTTGTCCCAAGTCCCTCTCCAGCTCTCCTGGAGCCCCTTCAGGCTCTGGAAGGGGCTCTGAGGTCTCCCTGGAGCCTTCTCTTTTCCAGGTGGGCACCCCCAGCTCTCCTAGCCTGGCTCCAGAGCGGCTCCAGCCCTTAGAGCATCTCCATGGCCTCCTCTGGACTCATTCCAGCAGCTTCACATCCCTCTTATTTAGGGAGTCCCAGAGCTGGAGGCAGCTCTGCGGGTGGGGTTTCTGGTGGAACAATAGCCTATAGCCCTGTGTGAGTGCAATATTTGGTATTATTTTATCATAAATAGTGCATGTCCCATCTGTAGGGGTCATTTTCCAGGGAAATTTAACTCCAGAGCAGGGAGAGGATAGAACCCTGGTCCCCAGGCAGGGCAGGAGAGCAGGTCTGTCACCTCCTGGGAATGGTGAACACTGAGCCCAACAGGCTGAGGCCTTGGAGCACAATGTCACAGCCTGGAGCAGGGTCTGACACCCTGGAGCACTGTGTGACACCCTGGAGAACAGAGTGACATCCTGGATCACAGTGTCACACTCAGATCACAGTGTCACCCTGGATCACAGTGTCACCCCCTGATCACAGTGTCACACTCAGATCACAGTGTCACACCCTGGATCACAGTGTCACCCTGAGCACAGTGTCACACCCTGAGCACAGTGTCACCCTGGATCACGGTGTCACACTCAGATCACAGTGTCACACCTGATCACAGTGTCACACCCTGGATCACAGTGTCACACTCAGATCACAGTGTCACACCCTGGATCACAGTGTCACCCTGGATCACAGTGTCACACCTGAGCACAGTGTCACACTCAGATCACAGTGTCACCTTGGATCACAGTGTCACACCTGAGCACAGTGTCACACTCAGATCACAGTGTCACACCCTGGATCACAGTGTCACACTCAGATCACAGTGTCACACTCAGATCACAGTGTCACCCTGGATCACAGTGTCACACTCAGATCACAGTGTCACACCCTGAGCACAGTGTCACACTCAGATCACAGTGTCACACCCTGGATCACAGTGTCACCCTGAGCACAGTGTCACACCCTGAGCACAGTGTCACCCTGGATCACGGTGTCACACTCAGATCACAGTGTCACCCTGGATCACAGTGTCACACCTGAGCACAGTGTCACACTCAGATCACAGTGTCACACTCAGATCACAGTGTCACACTCAGATCACAGTGTCACCTGAGCGCAGTGTCACCCTGGATCACAGTGTCACACTCAGATCACAGTGTCACACCCTGGATCACAGTGTCACACTCAGATCACAGTGTCACACTCAGATCACAGTGTCACACTCAGATCACAGTGTCACCTGAGCGCAGTGTCACCCTGGATCACAGTGTCACACCCGGCTGACGGATGCTCCGCTGGCCCTTCCCAGGCCGGGCCATGCCCCAGCAGGGATCAGCCCCTTTGTGCTGCCTGGGGCCATTCCCTGCCGGCACCAGCATCACTGACCCCGACACGGAGCATCCCACGGGGACTCAGGAGCATTCCCACGGGGACTCAGCCCCTATGGCATTCCCTGTGACACCTCCGTGTCCCCACAGCTCCTGAGCTACTCCCCCCCCTGCCACGGGGACATCCAGCCCTCAGCCGTTGCCTCTCCCAAGGCGGATTTTGGTTCCCTGCCTGGAAAAACAGTAGGCGAAATAGTAAAGCTTTAAATTCGAACATGTGTAAGTTATACATCTTATTTCCATTGTCGAGCAGCGTTCCCCCCGTCAGACATGAGGAAAAAATTACCATCTGCCTTGGAATATCTCGGTGGAGCATTTATCTCCCAGCCTGATAACTGGATTTCAGTCATTGCTCCCTCCCCACCCGTTCAGGTTAAGAGACAAATTTGTTCAGTGTCCTGCTCGGAATTCTTGCCAGCCGAGCTCGGAGGGTGGGATTTGCTCAGTTCTCACCCTGCAGCCAGCGGTTTCCTCCCAAAGCACTCCTGGCAGAGAGGGAGGACGGCTCTGGGATTAAAGCATGGCCTGAACTGCCCTGGAAATGGGCTCTGGGCTCGCTCGGTGTAGGGGCTGTGCCCTAATTCCCCCTTGGAAAGGGGAGGGCAATGATGTCCCCTTCCCTGGGCCACCCCTCGGAGCTGGGACGTGCCGGGTGTGCCTGGCAGGCTGTGGGCTGCTTGGAGGTGACTAAAGCAGGGCTTGCTCCTGCAGCTGGAGAAAAGCACAGTGCCTGGTCCCTCTCCAGGGTTTGGAGGCTCACGATCCTCCCAAGGGTCTGCGTTAGGCCGGGCCTGAGCACGGTGCCACCCGAGCTGCTGAACGTCCTCTCCTTGGCACTCCGGCACCTCGGGAGTTAAACCGGGGCCAGAGCCTTTTTCACACCTCACTGCTGTGCTCTGAAGTTCCTCACTCATGCCTGAGGCACCCGAGATTCCCAGATTCCCTCTCCAAGCAGTGGGCTGTGCCACCATTGATCGGAGAATCACAGAACAGGCTGAGTAGGAAGGGAACTTTCAGCACCATCGAGTCCAACTCCTGTCCCTGCCCAGGACACTCCAACGATCCCACCCTGCTCCAGTCCCCCTTGAGCTCTGGCAGGCTCCAAGAGCAGACAGGATCAGTCGTGTCCAGCCCTGTATGAACCAGCCTCGGTGCCAATACCGGGTGTGCTCTGGTGACAGCCCTGCCACTGTGGCTGGGCATGTTCAGTTCTCTGTCTGTGCCATGGCAGGGCTGTTCCTGTGCTCTGGTGACAGCCCTGCCACTGTGGCTGGGCATGTTCAGTTCTCTGTCTGTGCCATGGCAGGGCTGTTCCTGTGCTCTGGTGACAGCCCTGCCACTGTGGCTGGGCATGTTCAGTTCTCTGTCTGTGCCATGGCAGGGCTGTTCCTGTGCTCTGGTGACAGCCCTGCCACTGTGGCTGGGCATGTTCAGTTCTTTTGCCACTGCGGGGCTGTTCCTGTGCTCCCGTGAGCTCTGCAGAGACCCCCCGGGACAGGTGAGCAGGGCACGTGTCTGTCACCAACCCGAGGGTGTTGGAACACCCTGAAGGGTGAAACAGCCCAGCAGGGGCTCCCAGGAGCACCCAGCAGCACCTGCAGGATTGCTGGAATGCACTGAGCACCCAGGGATGAAGGGAGCAGGGTATAACCCACAGACTGATGGGACAGGCACTTGCTCCTTATCTGGTCTGGGAATTTTAGTATTTCAGAGTTATCACCTTGTGTGGAAGTCATTCCTTCCTGACACTCCAGCTCTCTCTCCTCTAACTGGTTCCATGATCAGAGATCCCCCATGTGACTTTGACTCACAGAACACCTCAGGGCACCCAGGGACAGGCCAGGAATGGCCTCTCCCCCATAAAGAAGCTCCCCTGAACGTTCCACCTTGGGCTGGTGTCCGTGTCTGTGACCCCAATCTCCCACTGTGCTCCAGGGCTGGAAGGGGCACAGAGATGGGGACTGAGCTTTCCCTCTTGCCTTCCAGGGAGTCCCCCGTGGACTGCAGCGTGAGCAAATGTGGGAAACTCGTGGGAGCAGGGACGGAGTCCAACCCCATGAGCTACAGCACCTACATGGACGAGAAGAACGGGCCTCCCCCCAACATGACCACCAACGAGAGGAGGGTCATCGTCCCCGCAGGTACCGCCACACTCTGTGCCACCTTCCCCTCTCTGGCTGGAAGAGTTTATGTTTAGTTTGTTTATCCACTCCCAGAGGAATTTTCTTCTTTACAAACCACATAAGAAGTAAGGAAAGTATCAGAGTTTCTGGCTAGTGAGAATTTCCCATGTCCCAGTACACGATCTGAGTTAGGATAAGAAGCAGATAATTTGTGCCTTTTGTTTTCTTTTTTCCCTTTTTTTTTTTTTTCCTGGAATGAAATGTTGTTTTTGTGTGTTGAACCAAATCCATCTCCTGTCATGTGTTGAGGAGAATCTGCTTCCTGGGACACGCAGGGGCTGATCAAAGAGGAATGAAGTGGGCCCACGTCAAAATTCCCTGGTGCTCCCAGGATCCAGCTGCACTTTCAAGCCACGCTGATTGATTCAAAATGAGCTATTTTGTTTTCATTTTTTTTGTTCGAAGCAGAAACCCAGAAAAATTGTACTTTGCAGGAACTGCCTTATCCTTCCAAAAATTGTCACACAGAAACATTCCTGTCCAGCTTTGTTTGTGTTTGGTATCCACATCTGCTCCCTGGAGCTGGCAGGATGCTCGGGATGTGTTGGACAGGCAGGGCTGAGAGCTGCTGTGGAGAGAAGGGGTGAAGCCTGAGCCTGGAGCGAGGAGCCCTTTCCCTGTGAAGTTTATAAACACCATCCCTATAAACAGCCAGGGCCAGGAACTTTCCAGCAAAGGAGCCAAGTGCTGGCCCAATTCTCATCCCAGAAGCCGCCCTGGCTCCGAGGGGTTTCACCCCGGGCAGGGAGGGCTGGAGCCGGCCCAGGCAGACAAAGTGCTGGCAGCAGGAAATGTTCTCGTGGAATTCAGCTCCTTTTCCTGAGCGTGGCTTGACCACGAACACATGACAATTCCCAAGCATTTGTTTGCCATTTAGGATGAAAAGGAAAAGCTCGAAGTGAGCATGGTGAGGGGAAGCCAATAAAAGATTGAGGGCAGATCTCGAAGCAGCGTTTGGGCTGTGGCTGAGCTGCTTGGGGACAGCAGCAGAGCCGTGTCCAGTGTCACCCTGCCACTCCAAGGTGGCACCAGCCGCTCCTTGCATTACTAAAGATGTTCAAGAGGGAACACTTCTGCTCCTCAGGCTGTTCATGCATATTCCAAAAGACCAAGGGTGAGCTAAAGTTTAGCGTTGTCGAAATAGGGGAAATTACTTTTAGTAATTCCCTCAGTGGAAGAGAAGGTTTGGAAGCTCCTCTTTGGAGGAAAGTGAAGGAAAGGACTTTTTCCTCCCCTCATGACAAATCAAACCCTTGAGGTACTTGTGAAATAGCAGAGATTCACCAGACTTTGGAAGACAATAATGAACATCATCCCAGATCCCTGGCTGCAGGATATGAGGCGCAAGTCATCCAAGAAAGGCATTTGGATATTTTAATTTAATCCAGAATTGAGATTTATAGCGCATTAGGGCGAAGATAAGCAGGAATAATGTCACATTAGGCTTACAATAGCAGTAATAATGAACTCCAAGCCATGTTTCAAGAAGGCAGTTTTTCAGAGGCCATTCAAGGCCTTTTGCAGCGTTTAAAGGCAGGCCACAAATTCACTCTGCCCTCTAGATGTTGGGGTTTTTTTCAAAATTCAAGACAAATAAGTCTTTCAATTAAAAAAAAAATAATAAACCTCCCTTGAATACTTACATTGTAAAATTTTCAGCCTTTTGCCAGTGCTTAGAAAGCAGAATTCCAATTAACTATTGCCAAAACAAGAAGGAAATCCATGTGTCATTCTGAGAGAAGATTTGCAAAGGTGTGGGGCTGTAAATTCCACATTTAAATTCAGCTTTCAGCACCCTAGTCGTGCTGGAGATCCAGTGGGGAAAGGTCCCAGTTGTAATTTCCATTTCCCTCGGTCTCACGTCTCCGTTTCACACCGTTATTCTGGAGCTCAGGAATGGCAGGGATGGGCACTGCCCGACCTCCTGTGCCCAGGGATCCCCTCAGCCTGAGCTCACAACCCACAGCCCTGGCCTGAGCATTGTTTTACACCCCCTAAAATACAGAGGCGTTCCTTGTCCTGCCCAGAGCACCCCCACGGCCCCGTGCATGTTCCTGATCCGTGTCCTCAGCTTCCCGGGATGTGAGGTGTCTGAGGTTTGTCTCAGAGCCACGGACCAGCTGTTAATGACACATCAAACCTCTCCCAAGTCTAAACTTCGCTTTGCAATCCTCTCCAGCTGCAGGGGAGTGAATGTGTTCAGCTCAAACTCTGAAACGGGTTTCAGAGCACAGGAAACATCTGAAAACGCAGATATGCTCTGAAAATGACTCTGTCAAATGGTATCGTGGCACCAGCTCCTGCTGGGCCCTTCTGATCTGATGCTCTTTTCAGAATTCAAAGGCTGTTTCTTTTTTTAACCACTCATCTCCACGGGGCCTGGAGCCCCAGCCGGGCTCGGAGCCTCCCTTACGTCACCACCGGCAATAAAGATCCCCCAGCTGGGCCTTTGCTGACAGCCAGGGATGCCCAGACAGTGCAAACCCACCCTGCCCTCCCGCTGCTGGGGGGGTTTACCGGGAGAGCGGAGGTAGAACTGTGTTCCTGTCACGGGGTGAGCAGCTCTGACTCAGAGCCGGGACAGGCTGCTCTGCTTTAGCAATAACACTTCACTTTCTGAGTCCCTGTGCTGACCATGAGCAGCCCCGTGCTCGGAGATTCCCGTGCCAGCTGCGGGGGCTGCGAAAGGCACGTGGTGGGACTGACACCGCCCCGGTGTCGCTGCACAGCCCCGCAGAGCCAGGGATGAGCTTCCTTCGGGAAGCTTTCCTCCAGAAGGAGAAGAGTCACAGTGAAGTGTCCCCAGTGCTGTCCCCAAGCAGAGAAGTGAGACCGGGGCAGGTGGGAGGCACCAGAACGGACCCTACCCCTTTATCCACCTTGAACAGCACAGTGCTTGTTCATCCCGGAAAAACGCGTTGGAATCACGAAATCCAATGTCTCTCCTTGGGAAACAATGGGTCGTGCTCCGAGCGGGCTGCAGGCAGTGCAGGAGGCGTGTGTGTAACCATCCTTTGTCCTTCCCCGCCAGATCCCACCCTCTGGACCCAGGAGCACGTGCGCCAGTGGCTGGAGTGGGCCATCAAGGAGTACGGGTTACTGGACATTGACAGCACCTTCTTCCAGAACATGGACGGCAAAGAGCTCTGCAAAATGAACAAGGACGACTTCCTGCGCGCCATCTCCCCCTACAACACAGACGTTCTGCTGTCTCACCTCACTTACCTCAGGGAAAGTGAGTATTGCCCCCGCCCGGCCCAGCCCTCTCCTGACACTTTCCCGTGGGTATGGAACTGCCGGGGCTCTTCCCGCAGGATGGACGGCAGCAAGGGGGAGGGGGAAGGGCAGGCAGAGAGGGCAAACGTGGAAACGAGGGATAAAAATGGGCTGGAGATCTCAAATGAACTCAGATGGAGTTTCTGGTGCTATCAGGGAGGTGGAGGACTGAGCAGGACTCTGAAGGAGATTAGATAAGTCTTAGAGATAACAGCAACATCTGTGGCTACATGATAAAAATACATATATTTGCCCTGGAGATTAAACCTGACATTAACTGATGTGTCACGGGCAAATGATTCCCTAACTTTGCAGTTAGGGGGCTGTGCCCTTCCCACAAAGCTTCTGGTAAAGCCAAAACGGGACCCACAACCGGCCAGGGCTGGAGATTTCCCATGCTCCTGCAGGCCCAGGTTTGTTGAAGAGAGGAAAAAATCCAGGAGTGATTCCCCACACGTAAATGTGCTGCAGCAGATGTTGTGCAAACGACCCAGGACTCACAGAAACAGGTTGGAAAAGCTCTTTACTGCTCCTTTCTGTCCCACACTGGAGCATGGGATGGATCCAATACTCCCTTTCGCTGTTTCAAGCCCCAAACCCAGGAGCTGTGAGAGTCTGGAAAAGCATTATTCCAGCAGCTAAACAGGAATGACCACCTGAGGGACGGCATACACTCTTAAATTCAAATTTTCCAAGACTTCTGTGCAACCATGAGCACGTCCACAGCTTCCAAATGGCTCCTCTTCACCTCCAAATGGAGCTAAAGGTGTTTCCTTTCCCCACAAAGGTGTGTTAGGGACAATCGTGCTGTGAGGAGCCACAGAACTGGAGCTGAGCCCCACACACTCTGCTCTTTTTCCAAGTGAAACAGCTGTTAGAGGAGTATCATTATTTAAGCACTCAAAAATCAGGAGAAGGTGCCGTGAATCAAGGTGGGGGTGCAGGGAGAGGAAGGAAAAAGTGTATTTTCCCCACTAGAAATCCAGTTGTGGTGGAAAGGCAGCTGAAGATGTCTCCTCTGGCCAGGGCATTTATTTAGGGTGTTTCTTCCAATCTGGTCTCTCCCTGCCTAAAACCAGTTGGAGTTTGACAGATTCCAGTGGCACAGGAGTTAGATCACAGATGGGTGCCTCTGCAAGCCCCACCTTTATTTTATTTTAAGAAGTCAAGCCAAGGAAATGATTCACATCAAATAACCAAACTGTTGGATTTGAACAGCTTCTGTCCCTTGTGACTCCACAATAAAATAATTTCCCATCCAAAATAACTGGAGAATTTCATCCCGTTTCATCAGCAAGGTTCACAGGAAGCTTTCCAAAGTTTCCCTGTGGAATTACACACTTTCTTGGGCAGTGGGAAGGCAGTTTTGTGCAGGCAGCACTGCTTTGGCCAAACCTGCTGCCCGGGGCTGGGTGAATGAGGCGCTTTGTAACCGGAAATGTCTCTAAATTCCCACCAGATAAACACTCCAGTGAGGCACTTGAATTGTTTTATTGATAAGGCTTGAGAACTGACAGAGAGATGGAGCTGTGTGGGTTTGAAGCACAGGACCAGGCTGAGCCTGGAAAGCTTGGCACAAGAGTGGAGTTCTCCTGTTGTTTTAGCTCTGGATGAGATCTCCAGGATCGTCCCCAGTGTCTGTGTCCCGTTATTTGGGCTGTTCAAAGACATTATCAGAGGAATTGCATTGTTGATCTCATGGCACGAGCCTGAAAGCCTGGATTCAGTGGCCACCTTTGCCATCTGCTGCTGCCCGTTTGCTCAGGAGCCAGTTCCTGCTTGATCCCTCCTTCAGATGCTGAAGTCTGCTCACGCTCCATCTCCAGGGCCTGCTGACACTCAGGGTAACAGCCCCTGCTTCACACCTTGCCTTTAAACACCTGAAAGCAGGAGGAAGAAACTCTGCCTCAGTTCTTCTCTCTGTAAAGTGGGACCAGCCATGCTTCTCCTCGGGCTCATCCATTGGGATGGTGACTCTGTGGAGCAGGGGTTGTGCCTCGCACCTCCCAAGGTGTGCAGGGGCCCTGGTGCAGTTGCAGGGTTCAAGTGCTGCTGCAATAATGACCACCCAAGCACCCTGTGCTGCCGGGGCAGTGCCTGCAGTCATTTCTGGGCTATTAAACCAGAGCAAAAGCCAGGGAATTCTGCTGGATTCAGGGAGATTGCTCATTCCTTTTCGAGGGGAATTCAATCCCAGTGCACCCCCAGCTTTTAGGATGATGAATCCCCATGTGCTCAGGCCCAGACCCCACGCGAGTGCCGTGCTCCTTAGAGCAGCTCCCGCCTGCTGGAGCTGGGCAGAGCATTCCCTGCTTCCCTCCCTCCCTCCATCTGCTCCCAGCCGAGCACAGGCTGCTCCCGGGAGTGACTCCCTCACCGAGTGACGCCTTCCAGAGGGGCTGATTGCTTTTCCAGACCTGCTTCCAGCGGACGTTCAGTGCCGAGCGCTGAGCTCGGTGCCGTGGGGAGATGGGGTTTGTTTGCAGGAGTTTTCCCCCTTTGGAAGGTTGTTTGTCCCACAGACATTCAGCTCTGCTCCCGCTCAGGGTAGGGAATAGGTGATGGCAACAAGCACAGCAGGATTTTTGGGAATGGCAGACCTACAGGCTGGATTGCATCTGCCTGAGCTCTCTCTAAAGGTGTTAAGCTGGATATGTGGTGATTTGTGAATCCTCAGCTTTGGGGTTTGTTTCCCAAGAAACAAAGCTGATCTGACCTTTCTGAGCCTGTTTGCTCACCAGGCAATGAAACCCCCTGAAAATGAGATTTCCCAGAAGGTTTTCAGCATCTTACACTCCCGACCAGGGTGCAAACGTTCCTGAAGCTGCCTGTGAAGTGCATTATTTTGGCACATCTGGGTCCAGACTGGAAAAATAAACCAGCAACATCTGCACAGCCTCAACGAAAGCTCAGCCTTAGTTTTGGAGATGGGAGGTTCAGGTGAGCTTTGTGATAGAGTCGAGACTAAAGCAAGCTCACACCACAGCACCTTCAGCCTTCAGGCAGCACTTGAAGCACAGAACAGGGCAGTTGTTTCCCATTTCCACAACCCTTGCAGAGGCAGGAATTCCGGCGTCTCTGATCCTTGGGAGATTGCAGAGTGCAGAGCCCGGTGCTGCAGCACTCTCCATCCTCTGGGGTCTCTCAAAACACCCCAGTGGTTTCTTTACTCACTGCCCACCTCCCCAGACAATCATCCTTCTCTGCATGTTTCTTTTAGTCGCCTCTCCCGAATTGTGAAGCCATGCCTTGATTTTCCTTCTTTTTGTTCATCCCCGCACCTTGGGGCTCCAGGCTGATCCTTGTCAAGCACATCCCGCCCGGTGAATCCTCTCCAGGCACCCAGTGGGCAGCGGGAAGGGAGTTTTGGATGTTTCCACGCTGTGTTTGGGATGAAGATCAAAAGGAAGCCGAGCTGTCACCTCCATCCTTTCCCTCCCTGGGGACGGGGGTCGGGCTGTGGGGTGTGCACAAAGAGCCCAAAGGGGAAAGAATGAGGCTGTGGGGAGAAGCCGAAAACTGCTCAGTGTTTTCCAGCCGTGTGTTAATGCCAAACAAAACCATCCTGCCAAACGCAGCAGGACCTGGATCCCACCAGGAGCCCTGCAGGGAAGGCCACAGGGCCTGGGGAAGGTGAGGGTAGAAAAGACTTTCCAATTAAACAGACCCCAAAATTGTGAGACCAAGATGTTCCTGCACCTCAGGAGGATGAGCCGCCTTTGAGAGGGAAGGGTTTATGGGGAAAAATTCCGGGTTTTCAGTCCTTCTCCGTGTGGATGAATGCAAGGGAAATAAAGGAAAGGAAACGGTGGGGGTTACCATTAGATAATGAGTTTAATATTAATTACAGGAGAATAGCCCCGCACTGCATTAACAACACCAGAAAGAGCTGATCCATCCAAGGTGTCGCTGAGCCCGTGAGGGGAAATAGGAACAAAAATGAAAATTCATCACAGCCAAAGCTCTGCAGGCAGGAGCAGCCTGGCCTCTGTCTGTCTGTCTGTCTGTCTGTGCTTCCCTCTGTCCTGCTCTGGGGCTCTGCCTTTCTCCCTTTCCCTCCTCCATTGAAACCCTTAATAGGAAACACATTTCCCTCTCTGTGGTGTTCCCAGCAGAAACCTCAGACTGGCGGGCAAAGGTGAGAACTTTCAGCAATTAAACCGGGCCAGGCGCCGGCCCTTTCCAGCGGCTCGGGCTGCATTTTTCAGCCTAAAGTAGCTATAGGTTGATCCTCCTCGTTCAGTGCCATTCATCACCCCACCCCCACCTCCTCGGCCGCTCATTCGCAGCCCATTTAGTCATAGAAAACCATGTTCCTGAATTCCCCGGCACTTCCCCGTCTGGCAGGGGGAAGCTGCGCTGGGCGTCGCGCTCGGGATCGCTTTAAATAACCTGAAAAGGAGAGAGTGAGGGACGGGAGTTTCCCCACTGATATTCCAGAAGAAAATGCCAGAGCCAGACACCGTCTGATGAAAGCGCGGCTTACGTGGACAGAGCTGTTTCAATTCTCTCTAAATATTGAAGCCAATCCCTTCGGCTGTGGGCACCTATCAGAGCCGAAGTGCCCTTGGGATGCCTTTGAACTCTTTACCTCCTCGTTAACCACCCGTCCCGGCCTTTTGAAGCATCCCCTGTCTCGCAGCATCTGGTACCATCCATCCTCCCGTCCCTGGGAGCAGCTTTGTTTCCCAGCACCTCCTGCCTCCGTGTCCTTGCTGGCTCTGGCTTTGTTTGCATTTGGGGAAGGAAAGGAATCCTCTGGAGCAGAGGGCAGAGGGCCAGCAGGATCCAGCACCTGCAATGGCTCTTAATCCTGGCAGGGAACTGCCTGAGCCTCTGCTCCCACAGGAAAGAGAGACGCTCCGTGAGCACCGAGGGGCAAGTGAGGTCACTTGGGATCATGTGGATCAGAGGAATGTGGAGGCTGTGGGCTCAGTCACAGGATCCTGCTCCGTTGGTCCTACAGGACCTGCAAAGAGCTGGTCCTGCCCTGCCGAGGGGCCTGGGGATGCTCAGGGGCAGAATCCCACTGAACTGAGGGGATCTGGAGAGCAGGAGGGCTCTTCCAGCACTTCCCAGGGTGGGATTGGTGCTGCTCCATCAGTCCTGCAGAAAGGACCCTCTGCCTGGTTGGGGATGTCACTGCCTGACACAGCACGAGCTTCTCCCAGGAGCTGCAGGGAAGGTGAGCCCAGGAGGTTATGGAAGCACACAGAACCAGACAACCATGAAATGTGCATTTCGTGCTGGCTTCCGGGAACTCCCAAACTCTCCTCCTCCATTTCCAGGACAGTTTCCAGGAGAACCAGAGGGAAATGCTTGGAAAGCAACATTTCCACCACAGACCCTTCCAATGGGTTCTCTTTGTGCTGCTCTGGAACGGTTGTGTGCAAGTGGGACCGCATGGAGAGGCCTCTCTGAGCTGCTTCCAAACTCCCCAGAGCACGGGAGCTGCTGGAATCACCAGTGAGACGTGTGCAGCTGCTGGCCCCAGAGCAGGCATGTGACACTCTAAAAATGGTCAGGTCCTGACAGTGCAGTTCGTGTCTTCTCTCCTGCATGTTCCTCAAACAGGAAATTTCTCTATCGCAGCCAGAGAGAGAAGAGCTTCTTCCTTATCCTGGAACAGCATCTGTGCCACAGCCATGTCTGGAGGCTGTGCTGGGAGAGCTTCTGTGCCTGGATAAATGCACTGTACAGCCTCACCTTTTTCAGCAGTTTTCAATGGGGTGCATCAATGCATTCAGTGAAGGAGACAAATGTCTTTATTTTTTGCAAGGCACGGCAGCACGTGTGACCTGCAGCTGCCAAGCTTTTAGAAGAATTTCATAGAAAATGTGTGCCTGACTGGCTGAAAAATGATGGGTTTTTGATGCCAGAGGCAGCATTTCCTACCTGCCTTCCTGGTTGCCCATGTCCACACTGCACTAACTCCTTCTCTTCCCTTGCAGGTAGCTCACTGCTGGTCTACAACACTCCATCCCACACAGATTCCTCCCGTCTTGCCACCAAAGAAGGTCAGTGTTCTGCATATAAATGTCCTGGCTTTGGTTGGGTTAAAGCTACACCTTCTGTATAATATCTTTGGAATGCAAATGTTCTGCTCTGCTCTGCGTGCACAGCTTGGTTAGAATAGAATCATTGACACCACACCAATAATTCAGCCCCATCCACACTGAAAATCCCATCTCTGCCTGTCCAGCCAGTACCGTGGCATAAAACGTGTCATTGTCACACTTGGGTTCTGCTGAGCTGATGGTGAACCATTGGAATATTTTCTGGTCTTGATGTGAACAGTTTGAAATCTCAGATACGCAGCAAGGCCTGAGACACAATTTCTGTCTTGAGTTCCCACTTGAAAGGATGAAATCTTCTCATGATAAATTCCATTACTGAACAAAGGCCACTCAGGTATTCCCAACCCATCCATGAATCTGTAGCTCGTTTCAACCAGCAAGGAAGACCAAATGTATCTTTTTGACACTTCCATTTTGGAACATTTTGATTTTATCTTTGTTTCAAATAGCCCAATTTTCTTTTATCCATTAGAAATTCTGACCGTGTAGTTACAGCTTAGAAACCTTGACGTTTAAAAGTTAATAACGCTCCTGAGGCTCCTCCAGCCTTTTGAGTTGTTTGTGTGCCTTTCAATCAGGTGTTTCAGGTTTCCCTCTGCAACTCCAGTCCTGCTCCTTTTTCTTATTTTTATTGAAAACCTGGACTCTCAGTCGTGATAAAGCTGTGGGAGTTGGTGTGATGGGTGTGATCACAGAATCCCAGAGTGGAATAAGTTGAGCTGATAAAGGCCAAATAGGGTGATAAAGAGCAAAAATCTGTTCCAGTGCTCCGTAACTCCTGTGCAGAGTCAATAACTCAGTGTGTAGGAATAGGGGCCTGGAGTGGGGTTTTCCTTTCCCTTGGTGCATCTGCAGGATCGTTGGGTTTGTTCACCATTGCTCCTCCAGTGGAAAGTTTCTGGGAAGGGCTGAAATCTCCTGCCTGCCCCGGGTTTGGATCACACAGAACAGAGGGGAAAGAACAGAGGGGAAAGGGCAGAAGGTTCTTATTGAAGCAGCTGCAGAGACAAAACCTCCCCTTCCACTGAGAGGCTGCAGCAAACAGACCCCACATTCCCCCAGCTCCTGCCTCCTTTCCTGCTGCTCTCAGGGCCAGCCCTTCCTTCTCCTTGTATTTCATCTCCAACATCTGTTCTGGACCTGGACACGAGACCAGGGCTGGTTTTCCCAGCAGCTCCTTTTGTCCAGCCTGTAAATACCCACTCGAGCTTGGCTGCCTGGCTCTTGTCCCTCCTGAGACAGCAGCAGTTGGTAAAGCAGGGACATTGCAGGGACAGAGCCGCTCAGGCTGTGCTCTGACTGCTGCTGTGACATCAACAATCTATTTAGAATGAATCAGAGCTGGGCTCGCTCCTGAGTGAATAAAGCAAGCACACGTGTTCCTCCACAGTTTCCCCACACACCCAAACCTCTGCTTGTTCTGTCCCAGGCCAGGCAGTTGCTAAAAATAAAGCTAAGAAAACTGTGGTTTTTTTTTTTTATTAAAGAGAAATGCTTTGCGTGGAACTGCACTCCTCTGAGTTTTTAAACACTCTGTGACTCGGGCCTCGAGTCACTCAGGCTGAAAGAAATTTGAGGGGAAAGTGTTCCTCCCCCTGCATTTTTAGTGGCCTCGAGAGTGGCCCTTTAGTGCAGCTGACGGAGCTCTGGGTTCGCTGCTGTCAGCGTGGAGCCCTTCACTTCACATGGCCCTTTCATCCTGTGTCAATAAAGGGCTGAGCACACCCAGGGGACAGCCAAATAAAAATTAAGAACTCCATTGAAATGTTGAAATCCCATCTATTCCTCCCCCATTTCTTCCTATAAGGCATAAATTCCGTCATTCCTTCCACGTTGGATATTGGTGTGGGATAAACTGCCCCACTTCAGCCCAGTGCAACTGATGGAGGTTATTGAAGAGATAAGATGTCAGGATAAGAGCCAGGAGAACATGACAGGCTGGCAGATAAGGAATTGGGGGAGCAGAATGAAGTGTCTCATCCAATATCACAAAAAGGAACTCATGATGCTCATAAAACCAGACTTGGAATTCCTCAGCCTCGGTCTGGTTTGTTAGGAAACAAGATTTGCCTTGTTTCCTTTTCAATGGGCTCACTTCAGGATGATATTCTCACCCCCAAAAGATGATATTCTTTTGGAAAAGGATTTTCAGGTTAAAACCAGTGATTTTTTTACAAGTTAACCTCTCAAAAGATTAAACATTTTTCTTCATGTCAGTGCATCTCGAATCTACCAATCCTGCAAATATTTCTTCCCTCTCCGCCTGTGAATAAAAACAGACGCATTTTTCTACCCACCTTCCCTTGAGGATTCAAAAGCAGGTGATGAAATAGCACCACACACGCCAAAGATAGGAGAAAAATAACCATTTTCTTCACTCCTCCTGTCATTTTTGTGCACGACCACGCACACAGCCCGTTTGTGCAGGGCACACACGCGCTCCGTGCAGCCACCGGCGCCGCGCTTTACACGACGCGTTCCGTCCACGGCTGGGAAAAAAGAACCTGCACGGCCAGAAAGGAGCGCAGCTGCAGCACAGGCAGCTCCAGATGTTCCAGCTGCAGCACACGGCCCTGCTCCATGTCCCCAGGAGCACGGGGAGCCTGGCCTGTGTCCCGCTGCCGTCCCAGGGCTGGGTTTGGTGCCCTGGCTGCAGCTGCAGACTCGACTCCCTTTTTCCTCCCGTTTTCCGCCCTCTCCCTCCCTGCAGTGCCAGCTCTGTGAACAGAAGGAGCTGCAGCTCTGCTTTAGGGGAGCTGAAATGCAGATCTTTGCAGCAGAAATCTTGGGAATCTTTCCAGCAGATCCTGTAAATCCCACGGCTGAGGCACAGGGCAGCCAAGGGGTGTTCTTGGATCAGGCAGGTAGAGCCCCTGTCCTGTTCCAAGGGCTCCTGCTACCCTGAGCTTCTCCCCTTCCCAGCCTCATAAACACTCCCAAGGATGGGACTGAGCGTCACTGGGACAAATTGTCTTCAGCTGCCTGTGAGCAGTAAATTGCTCTAATGAAAATCAGCAGGATTTTTCGGCTGGAGAGCAATTTTCTGGGAAATGAACCGAGGCTGCTCTCAGGGCTGAATGGAAGGAGCTGTGTCCCCCTCCAGCACCCGTGGCAGAGATGGTCTGGTTCATTTTCCAGGGCTGTTTGGAGCAAGGACTGCCCCACTGTGGGTACTGGAGACAGGGACAGGAACCCCAGCCCGCATTATCTGCCCCAGCCCAGGGAGACCTGGAATTGCTCTCCTGCAGAACGGTGTCGGCGGAGCAGGTTTCCATAGGAAATGGAAAGAATATCCACATCCAGCAGCACTGGGAGGCCACAGGGCTGTGTCCCCGGTGGCTCTGAGCTCTCTGGCCTCGCTCCAGCACAGTTTTAAAGCTGTGCTTACATTTTCCTGTGTCAGGGTCCGTGTAATTCATGTGTTTAATCCATGAGGACAATGCTGTGCAGGAGCTGAAGCCAGGCAGGTTCAGCTGGTGGCTCCCGGCGAGGCAGAATCCTGGGATGGGGATGTGTAAGGTTATGTGTGTCCATGTGGGAATGGCTGGTGTGGGATGTGTGGAGCTGTGCCCACCAGGGCAGTGGGGTTTGTGCAGAGGGGGTGAGAGGAGGCTCAGCACCACACGTGAGGATTCACCAGAGGGATTTCAGGGGCTGTCTCCAGGTCGTTCAGGATCTTGATTAAAAAGCTGGATTCAGCACAGGTCTATCCTCTGCACATGCCAGGCTCAGCCCAAGGCAATAAAATCCCAGAATCCCAGGATCGCTTAGGTTGGAAAAGCCCTCCCAGCCCATGGAGTCCAAGCTGTGCCCGATCCCCACCTTGTCCCCAGCCCAGAGCACTGAGTGCCACGTCCAGGCCTTCCTTGGACACCTCCAGGGATGGGGACTCCAAACCTCCCTGGGCAGCCCCTCCTGATGTTTAACCCTTTCCATGAAGAAATTCCTCCTGCTGTCCAACCTGACCCTCCCTTGGCACAACATGAGGACATTTCCCTTTGTCCTGTCCCTGTTCCCTGGGAGAAATCCCAACTCCCACCTGGCTGCACCCTCCTGTCAGGGAGTTGTAGAGAGGGATAAGGTCCCCACTGAGTTTCCCAGATTTGCCTGAGAACAGTGGCAAAGCAGCACCAGCCCAAAGTCTCAGAAATCCAACCCAAACTCGAGCAGAGCACAGGAAAAAGGGATGAGCTGCCTTTCAAAGAGGGAATAAATCTCCATGTGGATACGAGAACATGGATGGAGGAGGTGAATTTTAAGGGTTTAGTCGGTGGCTGTCCCGTGTTCGTGTTCACATTACAGGAGTGGTTGTGTGAACAGTGAGGATGTTTGGGTACAAGGTGTGTGTCTGTGTGTTTGGTGGGCTTGTCGGCAAATTCGAGAAGATAGATAAATCAGTGAGCTCTGAAATTCCCCCGTGGGTTTGTGCCCATGTTCATTGTGAGGCCCTCAGGAAGAGTTTCCTGGTGTTGGAGCATCCATAAAAGCTCTCACACCAATTCCCTGGTACCTCACAAAACGTGAGTCTGTGCAGCTGCTTTTCTCACCATCGGGGCTGCAACCTCAGCCTCCTTTAAACTGGCAGGAACTCCTCAAAACCCATCACTCCCACTTGTCAAACTCGGAGACAATTTGGGGTGACACGTTCAAATGTTGGGGGACCGGGGAGAGAGGGGCGCAGACCGCAGGGAGTGCGGTTGCACAAGCCCAGCTCCCGCAGAAAAACCCTCAAATTCCCGCATAAAATCCTTCTCCTAAACAGGCCATTTTCCAGATCTGAAAGGCTGTGGTGGAAAATATTGCCCAGCCTCAGTGAGGCTCCTCCGAGCGGGGCACTCAGCCCCTCGCACAGCAGAGCTCTCAAACCGGAGGAAAAGCGGCCGCAGCTTTTTGCCCTCCCGAATGTCTCTGCTGGCTAAAACATTTCTCGATGATGTTTGCGTGCCTGGTGATGAAATGTCCCATTTTTAGCCCCGCAGCAGAAGGAGGGGAGGCTCTTTTAGTGCTTTCATTTCGGCTGCGTGGCCAAGGCAGGGATTTACGACTCCGGGGGAGACAGTAGCCAGCGCGCTCGGGTTTTTCTTTTTATACTTTCTTTTTTTTTAATTGTTTTCCTTTGAAATTCCAGAGTTAGTGTTTTGTCTGCTTTCTCCCTGACCCTCTTCGGAGGCAGGCGTGTGTTTTTTCACCAGAAAAACTGGAAACAAAGAATCGTTGTCTTTAAGCTGTAGCAGGCAGGAAACCCAACTCACAAGGGATCACCCCGAGCCAGCGCTGTCCCAGAGTAGACTCCAGTTCTCTGAATTCAACCTGACAGCTTGTCTGGAGCACTTTCTAAGTAACCATTATCCTTCCTTTTCTCCCAGCAAAAGAGCCATTATTTTTTTGCCTGGGGTGCAGTGCGAGCAGTGTTATTGCACTGGCGGGGGGGTCACACGTTGCTGGGGTGCCAGGCCCTCCCTCCCAAAGCCCTTGCAAGTGCTCTGGCTGTTTCCTAAAACAAGACTTAATTTGTTTCCTGATAGCAACTTAAGAGCTGTAAAAATGCGATGTGTGTCTTCCCTTTTCTCTCGTGTGTGCGTGGCTTCTTTCTCCATGGATATGAGGTTGGTTTGGTTTTTACTTCTGCATTTGTGTGTCTTTCAACAAGAGCACCCTCCAAGCCCGCTGAGGGTTGGGTTTTACCCCCTGTGCAGGGGTAGAATCCCCGCAGTGCTGCTGGCACGTTCCTGCACACCCCTGGCTGTGTTTGGGATGGTTCTTTAGGTGTGCGAGGATGCTCAGAAACTGGGAATTGCAGCTCTGCTGTGCCTGCAGCCCTGCCTGCCTCAGGAACATCTCCTCTGGCTGCAAAGCATCTGCTGTTCCAAGCTGGCTCTGGGAGGGATTCCTAGGACACATTCTTCAGTCTCCCTGCACTGTGCTTTGGGATTTCTGCTGCCGATATTAAAAAAAGCAACAACAAGGAGGGGGGAAAAAAAATTCTCATTACTTCCTCCTTTTTGTTCATAATGTGTCTTTGTGAGGCGTGCCCGGGGCAGGGCAGACGTGGATCAGGAAGTGCCAGCGCTGCACGGCTTGGGGATGTTTTTCCAGCCACAGGCACCACTGGGGGCTGTCGCCTCCGGCTCCGAGCAAACAGGGAGCGACTCCAAGCTGGAGTGGGGAGCAGAGCTCTGGGCTCTGGGATGCCCCGTGGGAGCTCCTGCCTCTGCCCCCCGGGTCTGAGCAGGGACAGGGGCACGGGGCTCAAACCAGAGTGACCTCCTGCACAAGGGCCAGCTCAGGGAATGCCCCTTGGAAATCACAGACCTCAGAATTCCACATTGGGTTGGGTTGGAAGGGACTTAAAGCTCATCTTGTTCCACCCCTGCCATGGCAGGGACACCCTCCACTATCCTGGGTTGCTCCAAGCCCCATCCAGCCTGGCCTTGGACACTTCCAGGGATGGAAATACTGAATCCTGGTTCTATTCCTATGCTGTGTTAACCCCCAGATCCTGTTTGACTGGAAATAAGTGGGCTTCCGTCACTGAATTTAAAACAGTTCCATCAGAAATATTTGCCCTCCCTGATCTGTATTTCGATAAGGGCAGCAATTCATAACCAGGCTCTCAGCCACCTTCAGCCATTCCCCAAGTCAAATCTGTTCTCCATATCCATCTCTGCAGCATATTCCTCACATCAATGCAGCAGTCAGCCCCTTCTCACTTGGTCTGAGCTGATTTCAGGTCAAAACCCGGTGTTGTTCCAAGCCTGGACTGGGTTAATGCAGTGTGGAGATCAGAGAACCACAGAACCATTCAGGTTCAAAAAGCCTCTGGGGTCATCGAGTCCAACTGTTACCCCAGGTGAATGCAAAGGATGCAAAAGATGGTTTGACAGTATTTTTCTTCAATTGTGAAATAATCAAATAGCCTGAGAACGTAGAATAGAAGTGATTTTGAAACCATTCTGCACTCAGTGAGCTGCTTCCTCTTAGTGGAGAGACTTAGAATTCCCTATTTCCACCTCTGACCCCTGGAATCGTGATTCCTTAGCTCCAGGAGCAGGACATCATGTCTTGAAGAAGAAAAGGATGAGTTTGGTGATGAAGGCACTGGGAAGTCTCCTGTAACTACGAGAAGAGTCATGGGAACACTGGCCAGGGATGGCTAACAGCACGGCGTGTGGCACACACTCATTGATTGTTTTAATTAGCAGAAATAGCAAATTGCAAAGCAGTTCATTGCAGGACGAGTGTGCTGGGAGGTTTGGAGGCCTCGGTGTGCTCAGGTGTGACACACACGTCCCTGTGCCTGGGTGGATGTGATGTGACACTGGCAGACTGCAGGAACCACCTCGTGCACCTCGTGTGTGGGGGGCAGTCAGAAATGTTCTCTGTGTGTGTGGGACAGTCAGAAATGTCCTGTGTCTATTTGGAAGAGTCAGAAATGTCCTCTGTGTGTGTGTGTGACAGTCAGAGATGCCCTGTGTGTGTGTGCAGAAGGTGTCCCGTGTGTCTGTGACAATCAGAACATGTCCCTGCAGCCAGGGAGGGACACTTTGGGCTCCCCAGCTTTTCCATTTGCTGCCACCATTTAAAACAACCACTGAATGTTTCCAGGAGGAGCTGGAGGTGTTTCTGGCTCCCGTGCCCTGCACAAAGCCACAGTCTGGGGTTTGCTCTCCAGCTGGCTCCAAACACGGCCCCACCTCCGCGATGGGATCTGCAGGAGCTGGGAGCAGGGAGCTCGGGGCCGGACACGCAGCACTGGGCAGACCCTGCTGACGTGCTTGGGGTGCAGCAGCAGCGGGGTTTGGTCCCGTGGGGCTTCTCCAAGGCACCAGGGAAGTGCCACTGCACACAAGCTCAGCTGGGCAGGAAAAGCCGTGGGGTCCTGGGCCCTCCTTTCCCTCTCTCCCTATAAAGCGGCTGCTGCAAAATAGACCCCGAGGGACCACTCGGATTAATCACGGGTCTGGATCCCCCAGGACACCTGGTTCTGCTTTCCCCATTTAGAGCAGCTAATTTAAATTCCAGCCACCAGGCCAGGAGCCTTTCTTCCTACTGCAGCAGGAGGACTCCTTCCAAAAACTATTCTGTGCCCTGCATGGGGAATGCCGTGGCCCAAACCTGGAATATCCTGGAATACGTTCTGGGATAACCTGTCTTATTGGGGTAGGGAGCACGGGTATTTCCAGGCAGGACTTGGCCTTGGAGATTTCAGGGAAGCAATTCAGGAGAAGGGGAAGGAGAAAGCTGCAAATTTGAAGTGGGTTATGAGATCCATGGGATTCTCCATGCACCTCACTCAGGGAGGAAAAGCCACGAGGTCCCGTGCCCTCCTTTCCCTCTCTCCCTCTAAAGGAATTGCCACAAAAGAGACCCTGAGTGACCCATCACAAGACACATCCCAAGTCTGGATCCCCCAGGTTCTGCTTTCCCTCTGTCTCCACTCCTGCTCTGTCTCCATGACTCAGGACAAGCCACTTCCCATCCTCCAGCTGCCCAAATTCCTTGGAGGTACCAGCTCCAGCAGGCAGAGATTCCCGGGCTCTCCATTGCTCAGTCTGCATCCTCCACAAGTTTGCTGCAGCACGTGTGTCTCTCCGGACACCTCCAAAACCTGGAGAAAAAAACACCAGGAAGAAATTCCCGATGTTCAGAGCAGTCCCTCTGCACCTTGACAGCGAATCCCAGCAGTTCCCAGAGCAGCCAGTGCCCGGCTGGGAAAGAGCTGCTGCTGCTCCCAGAGATGCCATGAACAGGACCAACGTGCCATGGTGCTCCTTCCCAGCGGGGATGGCATTCCAGATCAGATTCCCCCATAGTGCCCAGAAAGCGTTTAGTCCATAAATGACCCAGCCCTACTGTATCCACCCTAGGGGGGGGAAAAAAAAAGCCTGAAAAATGAGGATATTCCAGGCCCAAAGGTTGTTGTTCTCCTGGAAAGCCTTGTCAGGGCTGGTAGCACGAAACAGGGCCTGACTCTGGTTTGACTGAGAGGGCTCCTATGGAGAGGGCAGGATGAAGGGGCTGTCAGCACTTCCCAGCAGCTCAGGAAGCACAGGCACTGTGAGCCCATTGTTCAGTGAAATCCCCCCTTGCCTCCCCTCTGTCCCAAGCTCTCAGATTTATAAAACACCAGGGGTTTTTTTTTAAATTTTTTTGAACTTTTTAAAGCTTATCGGAGAGGGTTTCTCCCTAATACATCATCTCTCAAACACAGCCTCCCTAATGCCTTGCTCGTTGGGCTGCACTCAGGCTGAAAGGACTGCCAGGGATTTGGGATCATGGTGTGGGAATCCACCTGGGGATTTTCAGCCTGGTTTCCTAGGGAAGGGAGTCTGAGTGTCTCTGTCCATCTGCCCCCAGAAATATCCATCAGCTTAGACTAAACATGTCCCAGAGGTGCTGGGAGGGGACGCAGCTCCAGGGGGACATGGGGGTGTCCGGAGAGGTGAGCACAGAGGGTGGAAGGGAGAAGCTGAGGACGATTTGGGGTGAGAAGAAGACACCAGGGTTCAAAGGGCCCAGAGATCAGTGCTGCAGCCTGCTCCACACAGCCTGGTTTCTGGGAAAGTCACTGCATCTGGCAAAGGCAGCTAAAGCCTGGAGAAAGTGCATTTATGCCTGCGAATAAATGAAATTACATTTAACCTCCTTCCCAGGCGCGCCGTGAGTGCGAATGTTTGCAAAGCTGTGAGATCCTCGCTTGAAAGGTGCTGTGAAAGTGCAAAGCATTATTAATATCCTTTACCTTGCTCCTAATAGGCTGTGCATTCATGCTGGGGAATTTCTGGACATAAACCAGACAGCTGCAGAATGACAGTTCCTGAAAGCATCTATGATTTATTTTCTGCTCTTTAATTCCATTTTGTATTGAACACACATTTGTCACAGGGCTGTTGTTCCACGGGGCCTTTCAAGTCTAAACCAGACATGAGGACCTGATCCTTTCCTGGGATAAATTTGCCCCCGCTCCGCTGTAGCCATTTGCTGATTTACACCAGGAGAAAACCCCAGCCCAAGCCTTTTAATTGAATTTCCATCTCACGGCAAGTTTTGGTGTAAAATCCACGTGGGTTTAATGACAGATAAGACTCTCCCTGTCACCGTCTGGCTGCAGTTCTGTGGGATCTCTTCGAGCCACCGGGTGTCAGGTCCTGGGAACGCTCCTGTTTTTGCAGGAACCCGAGTCTCTGGACAGGTTCCCTGGCTCTGCCTTTTCCATTTTGCTTTAAACACGTTCAGCTTTAGGGCCTGGGCCTGGAAGCCGGGAGGGCTGGTGCGGTTCTTTCACGTTGCAGGGATTTTTGTGAAACTAAAATAGCTTCCTGCATTTGGACTACTTTTTTTTTTTTTTGGAGGGGGAGAGAAAGAGTTGGGAGCTTGCAGGAGCTGAGTGCACACGTTTCAGTGGCAGGGCCTGTGTTGCTGATTATCATATTTAACCTTTCTTGCATGGCAAAGTCACACCCAGAGCTAAATCTCATCCTACAACACAAGGCTGCCCCTACACATTCCCACACTTTGCTCCATAATCCACATTATACAGAAAAAACTAAAGCAAAGGGACTCATCTCAGTCAGCCTGGGTTAAACCTGGACTGAGTCAAGCTTTCCAAGCTGATGTTTTACATCCCAAAACTCCAGGCTACCAGCAAACCCATTCCAAGGGGTTTGGAATGATAACTTTGGCCAGGATTAGCCAAACTTCCCAGGATAACCAAGCTCTGGTCCTGCACAGCCCAGGCAGCCATAGGGACCCACTCCTGGGTTACATCTGACTGGAACAGTGGCATGTGTTGGTTAAAAACCCCTCTTTGTGGGACACTGAGAGAAGCAGGTTCTTCCTCTGGGACAAAGTTTCTCCATCTGGAGGAGAAGGAAAAGGAGGAGGAGGAGGAGGAGGAAGATCATCTCTCCAAGGCATGGCCTATTGATTCACTCAAAACACGCCCAGGACTCAGAATCAAGCAACCCCTTTGTAGCTCTTGATTCACTCGAGTCAATGATCTGACCCCAAAGAATCCAAGACAACTGAAAATTTTCAATGAGTTCTGCTGCTTTTTGGGAAGGAAGTTTTTCCCCATTTTGAAAAGGATTTTTCTGTTCGAAGATGAACTGCTGCCTTTCTTTTCTCAGGTTCATCATATGGCATTTCCATTGATGTTCCACTAGGGCAGAACCATTTATGGGTTAAACACACCAAAATGCACATTGACATCTCGAAACTCCTGAAGGTTTTGCCTTTCTCAGCGCAGAACTCAGGGGTTTTTCAGAATATTTCCCCAAACATGGCTCTAACGGCTCTGGTTGTAATAATCCACAGGGATATCCCAGGGGAGCAATGGAAGTCAGGGCCTGGCTGCAGGGAGGACATGGGGATCCCTAACAGGACAGGAATCCCTAATGGGACAGGAATCCCTGATAGGGACAGGGATTCCTAATGGGAGAGGAATCCCTAATGGGGACAGGGATTCCTAATGGGACAGGAATGCTTAATGGGACAGGGGTCCCTAGTGGAGACAGGGATCCCTGATGGGGACAGGAATCCCCAATGGAGGCAGGGATCCCCAATGGAGACAGTGATCCCTAATGGGGACAGGGATCCCCAGTGGGGGCAGGGATCCCTAATGGGGACAGAGATCCCCAGTGGGGACAGGGATCCCCAGTGGGGGCAGGGATCCCTAATGGGGACAGGGATCCCTAATGGGGACAGAGATCCCCAGTGGGGGCAGGGATCCCTAATGGGGACAGGGATCCCTAATGGGGACAGAGATCCCTAATGGGACAGGGATCCCTAATGGGACAGGGATCCCTAATGGGGACAAGGATCTCTAATGGGAACTGGGCTTCCTTTTGGGACAGAGCTCATATCTGGAACAGGGCTCCCTTCTGGGACAGGGCTTCCTTTTGGGGACAGAGCTCCCTTGTGGGACAGGGCTCCCTTCTCTGACAGGACTCCCTAATGGGGACAGGGCTCCCTTTAGAGATGGGGGTCCCAAATGGGGACGGGGCTCCCTGCTGGGACAGCGTGGATGAGGCCGTCGCCTCCCTCTTCCAGAGCTGTCCCATCCCACTCTTTGTTCCAGGCTGGAACCACAGTGGTTTGTTTTCCAGTCTGATCTATTTGCAGTGGGGTTTGTGGTTTCTGTAAAAAGGGAAAAAAACAAACACGTAAAATAAAAATAAAAGCGGGCAGATTACGGAGCTCTGTTTACCCCCATTCCCCGCTCTTCCCTCCCCTTTTGCTCCCCCACCCTCCCCTCTCCCATCCCTCTGTGTTTTCCTTTCCATGCCAATGAGTGCAAGGCTGTCATTCCAAAGCCCCAGCGGCTTTCCCAGCGCCGGAGGAACGTGCCAGCGCCTGGGATGCATCCCCAGGGAGCTGCACAGCCCCGCCGGCCGGGCAGCCCCGCGGGCACGAGGAGCAGGGCAGGGGGGCAGCTGGAATGGCACCTGGAGGGCGCCTTGTCCCCCTTTTCCCTCTCCCTAAAACAGCCTCCTCATTGTGGGCCTCAAGTACGTGGCCTCCTTGGGTTAAAATACAAATTTATTCCCTGCGAAATAATTTCAGGGCTCATCTCATCCTCCTCCTCTGCCCAGAGTGGGAGGCCAGTGGGAGTGCCAGCCTTCTGGGTCCTGGGATGAGAGAAAGGGGCTCTCCTTCGGGATGGGATGGGTCACACTCCAAATTCCACTGAGTGCAATGACAGCACCTCAGGATCAGGACGTGCCAGGCTTGAGAATGGCCCAGAGAGTCCCAACTGCTGCATTTACAGCCCTGTTCACACCCAGAGCACCGGAGACGTGGGACAGGGAAAATCCAGACCTGCACGATCCAAGCTGGTTGGGACCAGGACAAAAGCCAGATTCTTGCAAGTGTTTTTCTGGGAAAAGTTCATTTCAAGCCCTCCGTGCCTGTTGTCTTTTGCCATTAGATCCCTCCCATGATGCAGTCAGGAGAGCAGGATGGGGCAGGAATGTGAATAATAGGAATTCTGGCCTCTCCACAAGTTGTCCCAATGGGAATCACAAACATTTAACCCCCACAAAGGCCCTGGGTGTCAATGAATGGCAGCACGAGGCTGCCAGAGTCCCCTCCCTTTGCTCTGCAGCTTCCTGAGCTGTGCACAGCCTGAATGTGAGAATTCTCCTCTCTGAGTTACACTTTTCTGTCGCGAGAAATGACACAGAGAGGAGGAACAGATCTTAAAGTGGAGGTGATTTAGAGAAATGGCCACGGTATTTTCAACAAAATGTTTGACTAACCTCAGTGTATTTTTTCTGCCTAAAAAGCTTGCTTAAAAAGATTTGTAAAAAATTTGGAAAAAGTTCCAATGTGGAAGGTCAGAATTCATACATTTAAATAATCCAATTTTCTGTTCACCACATGGATGCAAACTAGAACGGAAGTTGCAATAAAAGACAAAGTTAATTAAGTATCTACATAACATTTTCCTTGTCTCTCTGCATATTTAAGAAATTATAAACATCTCTATAATATGTTCCTTATCTCTGCATTTTTGTTTTACAGTGAAAATTTAAATTTTTAGTGAAATCTCTTGATTTTATAGTGCAGTCCCCAAAATGTCTGCTCTTAGGCTGGGAAAAGCTTTCCCTCCCGTTGGATGGATTTTGTCCTTGCCTGTTCTCTGCCCATCTAAACCCTCTCTCCCTTTCCAGGCCCTCCCGTCGCAGGGACACAAAATGTGAATAAGACAACGGAGCAGCAGCGGCCCCAGCCAGGTGAGTGTGGGTGCTGGCCCTGCTGGGACACTTGGATTGGGATCAGCCTGAGGGAATAAACGTGTGGAGCAGCCCCAGGCACGGGAGAGGTTCAGGACTCTTCCAAACGGGCTCTGTTTTGCTGCACTGTCAGAAGGAGCACCCCAGTGTGGGATGCCCGCAGTGTCCCCATCACCTGATCCCCTTGGAGCATCCCAGCCTGTCCCTTCCCGCTGGAAGTGTCCCCACACATTCCAGCAGGGCTGAAGCAGAGAAGGGCAGAGCAGGGAGTGTTTCCTGCTGCCTCCCCCAGGGCCCTGGCGGGGCTGAGCCCCCTCCCTGCCCTGCCCAGCCCCTTCCCATCCCCTGCCGCTCTTTGCAGGGCTCGGTTCTCTCGGCACCGACTCAACCCCCAGCAACCCCCACAGACCCAAACCACCACAACCAGAGAGAGGCACAGCAGACGTGTGGAGATTAGGGCTGAGGAGGCCCCACAAAAAGGGAAGGAATTCATTCCTAATAAATGCTTTGTGGGGTTTTCAAGAAGCGCTCAGCCTCGGTGGAGCCAGCGACAAACTCCTGTTACTCTCATCTGTCCAACCCTCCCTTTGCTGCAAAAAGAGACTTGGGAATGGATATTTCCCTGACCTCACAGGGCAGCTCACAGCTCAGCTGCTAACAAGTGAATCTGAAAATCTCATCTGCTGCCCTTTTTATTCAGCTCTTTTTATTAGGAGAAATACATTTGCTCCTGCTTTGTTGCTGCTCTCCTATCCCACACGTCTTTTTTCCACGTTTGATGTTTTCTGGTTGACACATCAGTGCAGGCTGTGTCCAGGGAGATCACAGGCTTTGAGAGCAGGCAGGTCTGAGAGCAGTGCCAAAACCTGTGTCTGGGCCATTTGGGATTCCAGAAATACTTGGTGGTTGTTTGCTAAGAAAGAAATAAAGGAGCACTTCCAGGCCCTGGGAGAAAGGGCAGAAAGAGGAAAGAAAATGAAAATTTGAGTTCTAGAATAAGCAGAATGACCTGTTGTTTCTTTTTGACAAAACATCCTTTAAATTTTGTTGGGTGGCTTTTATTTTTTAGATCCCTACCAAGTCCTGGGGCCCACTAGCAGCCGTCTTGCCAATCCAGGTGAGTTCATTTTACATTTCAGACCCCGTTATCAAAGGGGTGAGTTTGGGTCCAGCCTGCCCTGAGGGAGCAGCTGCTGTCCCTGCACCAGTGGGGTGAGCTGGGAGAGCCCCTGAGCTGTGCCCTCACCAGGGCTTTTGCCAAAATCCTCACAGAAAAGGGAGGAAAGTGGTGCAACATCATCTTTGTCAGGACAAAATCACCATCCTGAATGCTCTTCCCCAAACCCAGCGTTCCCTCAGGAGGGTTTTATAAGGGATTTAGGTGCTGGTCTCTCAGAGTCACAGTACAGGTGATTTTTTCAGTCGGCTGGTGGTTAAATGAAGGAAGGCACAAAGAATCTCTAAAAGTCACAGTTTCACTGTCGCTAGCACATCATCTGCAGTAAATAATCCCTGATTTTGGGGAGTAAGGCCTGGAGTAGATCTTGCTTGAACTAACCAGGCTTGTACTCATGGGATGCCTGTAGGGAAACATCCTCATAAGGCTCTTAACTTACTCCTCACTACTTCTTCAACTACCCTAAGTAAAACCAGGAGTCATCTGGGGAACAAATCCTGCTGTATAACTCAGATAAACCGAAGGTATCCCAAACAATATCCATGGCAAACATGAGCAATGGAGGGGTGAAACGCTGTGTTACCCAGTCAGGGAAAGCCCTGCAGAGCAGTGCCCTCACAAAAAGCCCTGTTTATGAATAGCCCGAGGAGCTTAAGGCCAAAGGCGACCATTACGAAACGTACCGTGACCTCAGGCCCAGCAGCAGAACAAAGGGCCGAGTAAGTTGTTTGCTGGGAACGGTTTACCCGCTCCTCGGGCCGCCTTCCTATGGCCCGAAGGAGCAGTTCCCAGCCGGGATCGAGATAGCCCTTCTGTTTCCTGCCTTTGTCCGCGCCCCGGAGCGGGAAGCCCCGAGTCATTTCCTCTCCCCTCGGCTCGTGTCCGCAGGGAGCGGGCAGATCCAGCTGTGGCAGTTCCTGCTGGAGCTGCTGTCCGACAGCGCCAACGCCGGCTGCATCACGTGGGAGGGCACCAACGGCGAGTTCAAGATGACGGACCCCGACGAGGTGGCGCGGCGCTGGGGCGAGCGCAAGAGCAAGCCCAACATGAACTACGACAAGCTGAGCCGGGCCCTGCGCTACTACTACGACAAGAACATCATGACCAAGGTGCACGGCAAGCGCTACGCCTACAAATTTGACTTTCACGGCATCGCCCAGGCCCTGCAGCCCCACCCCCCCGAGCCGTCCGTGGACAAGTACCAGGCGGACCTGTCCTACGTGCCGTCCTACCACGCCCACCAGCAGAAGGTGAACTTTGTGCCCCCGCACCCGTCCTCCATGCCCGTCACGTCGTCCAGTTTCTTCGGAGCGGCCTCCCCTTATTGGACCTCCCCCGCGAGCAGCATTTACCCCAACCCCAACGTGCCCCGCCACCCCAACGCCCACGTCACGCCGCACTTGAGCAGCTATTACTAAACGCTTTCGTCTCCCAGCGGCCTTCGGCAGGCTGGTTGGACTTTTTCTTTACTCCTGGGATTTTTATGGGTTTTTTTGAGGGGAGCCTTAATGGAATAATTGTGGCCTTTCTGGGGAAGAATTAAAACTGGATATTGGTTATTCCTTGGACCAAACCTTTTACTTTTGTAACTTTGCCTCTTGTGTCTTAAACTGAGAGATGGAAGCTCCTGTGGGCCAGTACTCTGCATTTTCTTTGGGTTTAAGGCTTGTGTCCCCTGTAGGAAGTGATGAAGATGGTTCACTGTTCCCTGGAATGGTTATTAGCTTTTGGATGGGAGGAATTTTTAAGGATTCAAAGGCTTTTGACAAGACGTAGATCCAGCAGTAGGAAAAGATGACCACGATGGGTTTTTTCTCACTGGCAGTTTGATCGCTGCAGGGGACCACAACTGGAATCTTAGCTTTAAGGCAGAGGAGGATTTTCACCCAACTGGAAATTAAATATATATATATTCATATATATATATGTACATGTATATTTTAAGAAGTAAAGGGCATTGAAGGAACTTCTCTAGAGTGCACAACTTCATTGGACAGCGTCTGATCTCAGAGAGCAGCAGGAACCAGAACCAAGCGTAACGCCAAGTCAAGCTCAGACATTCCTTGAAAGCAGAAGTGCAGTGAGTGAACGACAGCAGGTCCCCGGCTCCGCCGAGCCTGGGGCTCTGGAAGCACCGATCCGCGAACGCTGTGCGTTTGTCAGACCCTCGAACCGAGCGCCAGCAATCCAGAAGGCAAATTTACTGTATAAATTATGCAGAGTTATTTTTCCCTATATCTCACGGTTTTAAGAGAAAGAGTAAATAAAACGAGTTGACCTCGGTCACAAATGCAGGTTTGTTGTTTTTTTTTTTTTTTACTAGTGGCTCGGTTGGTTTTGTTTATTTTTTTAATGTAATTTGTACATCTTTTCAATCTGTACATTTGGGCTGTAGCTTTGTACCTTTTGCTAAAAAAAAAAAAATAAAAAATAAGACACGAGTAATGTATCTGTTGGAGATAGGCTTGGTCCTGCAATTGGATCCATGGCTGACCCCCAGAGCAGCCAGAAACCTTCCAGATTGCCCTGGGTTTGTCTAGAGTCGAGTATTTCCCGTGTTAGGCTGCTGGAGTTGTCTGCAGATGAACTCCACGCAGTTCCCATGTTTGCAGTGAGGCTGATTGAAAACAGGCACCGCATCTCAAGGCAACCATTGCAACATTTTGCGATCACTTTTCACCAAAATCTTGAACTTTGGAAAGGTTTTTAACCACTTCATAGATAAAATAACGAAACGCTTCTCTTTTTGGATGGCTTCTGCCGGGGGTTTCCGTGGAAATTTGACACCTTCCAGGATTCTCAGCCATCTCCAGCTTCGCACATGTGAATGTGAGGCTGCAGCACCGGCGGTTTGGTGCCGTAAACAGAGGGTAAACCACAAACATTTGGGGTTTCGAACAGATGTCTGGGGGGGGTGAGATTTCCATGTAGAACCCATCAGCTGCCTTGTATTGAGCGGCAGCCAATTAACAGGATCACAACTATCTAGTCTAGACCAACCTCTGGGCCTCTGTGGGGGCGAGATTTGGTCCACGTGCATCCGATTGCAGGAGGAGAGTCTGAACCCAGAGCGTTGGAGTCTGCTCAGAACTTTAAACACAAGCACTGATGCCATTATTTAACACAGTGGGAAGAGAAGATCGAGCTAACCTAGGTCTTAGTGCTTTCGGGGTGGTTTTAAGTAACATTTCTGCAATAATCACAAAATTTAAGTATGAAGGAATTACCCATGGGAATGGGGCTTTTGCTACTATATATATGCAATGTACTTTTTTGGATATTAAAATATATATAATTTTGCAAGCTATCTTGGTGGGTTTTTTTTTTTTTTTAAAAATGTATTGATGTTACAATGAAACAGTAGTATGAGGAAGATGATGTAAAAAAAAAAAGTGACAAAATAAATGGTGGTTTTCTTCTGTAAGGCATTGCATTGTCCCACTCTCTCCCTGCCCTCTCCTAGCTGCAGATAAAGCATGAACTTGAGTTTAAATTTAGCTAAAGAGGAAAAGAAAGAAGCTCCACGGTAGTGGCAACCAATCCTGATCACTTCAGTATTGACCACTTATTCCAGAAAATTTGTGGCTGAGGAGCCAAGTGTTGGTCGGAGCTGGTTTAGCTGTTGAAGGGATTAAAACCCAGGCTCCAGCTTTTGTCCATGGAGACAGAGAAAGGGGAAGAGCAGCCAAAGCTCAGGAGCTGAAGTGTTGAGGAGGCTCTTGAGGTGCTCCAGGGCCCCCCAGGAACGTCTGTGTGTGCCCAGCCCGCTCCTGTTTCCCACCTATCCCCAAGCCCCAGGGACAGGCAGCGCTCTGCAGCATTCCTGAGCCGGAGGCTGCAAAAACAAGCACTGCCAAGGAATCTTCTGGCTGTGGATAAAGGTCAGGCCAAGGCACTTCCTGCACTTCTGCACGGTGGTCCTGAGAGATATCCCGAGCTCCTGCAGGCTTGATAAAGCCTCGGGAAGCCAGGGCTGCACGAGCGCAGCGTTTCCTTCCTGCCCACGACCTTTTGTTGCCGAGCTCCGGCACAATGCTCGGTTGGCTCGGAAAAAGAGCCACTTCTGCCACCCCAGAGCTGCTCCCTCTGTGGATTCCACCGGAGTTGCTCAATGTAGTCACAAGGGCGAGTGGTTTCTTGCTTATCTCCATTGTTTTCCACTTCAGCACCAGCGAGATTAGTTCTGGCTGCGCGGCATCAGTGGAAACATCGAGCATTTTATTCGAACTCCGTGTCCTGCCCGCCTGCCAGTAATAGGAAAATCAGAAGATGAGGTTGCACAAATGAGTCTAAAGGCAGAATGTGAAGGTTATCAGAGTGCAAGGATGTCCCTGATAGCAAAATTTGGCCAGCAGGAACCTTGGGGGGAAAAAAAAAAGAAGTTTGAAAACAACCAACAATTTAAGAAGCGTCTGTTTGTGGCTGCCCAAAGTGTTGAAGGAGCCCAGACTGAGATGGGAGGCGATCGGCAGCACCACAGCTCAGGTCCTCTCTGTCTCCCTTCCTCCTCCCCTTCAGGGTATTTGCTGGCATTAATCTTTTCTAGTATTTTCTAATATTTTGCTTTAGATGGTAATTTTTTCTAGCATCTGCTAATATTCAGCTTCAGACAGATTTTGCCTCCCACTGCAGGCATTCCCATGGAGTCCAGAGATCTTAGAGCAAGGAGATCCCACCCCAGAGTGCCAGACAGCCTCACACTGGTGGGGCACTTCCCGGGCCCCTTCTAGAGCATTTTCATAAGATCTTAATAATTCACATTCCTCAGGTAAAGAAAAAGTTGTAACACAGAGATTGGAGCTGTCAATCTGTACCCCTGATATCAGCCTGGCTTTGCCACGCTGGAAGCTCCAGGGGTGGGAACAGGGGGATCTCCCCTCCCAACCCAAGTTTCTGGGGCACACTGAGACAAAACAAACCAGGAATCTGACAGCCCTAATGCAACTTTTTGCTTTTCCCAGGAGGACGGGGCAGATGGAATTCAAGTATTTCGGGCTTAAATCAGAAAGTTTACCAAACAGATGGTTGGGATCACGTGGCTGTGAGCTGGGAGTCAACAGGGGCAGCAGGAAACCTTCTCTGCATCAAAGTTCAGGACTCAGAGCTCCCCAGGAAACCCAACTCCCTTTGCAATCAGGGGTAATTCAGCTGCTGATTCCCAGTGACCTGGGATTTCCCCGGGATTTCTGTCCTACCAGCCTCAAACCCTGAATGGGACGTAGCTTGGACATGCCAAACTGGAATTAACTCCACATTCCAGTGTCTATAAATAGATGGTGCAGCCTGCACATCGAGCAGAATCAGCGATGGCTCTGCAGGCTCCGGGCTCTGGCTCCCTGGGCTGGGTCTCTGCTGCTTTTCTCTCTTTGAGATGTTCCTGCCTCAAAGTCTGTGAATTCCTCCTGCTTGATCACAGCCAGCGGGGTTAGAACCTGCTCTGAAGTGGATTTTGAAGCAGGCTTTTTATCCCCACCGCTGGGAGCCTGCAGGATGCAGCTCCCAGCTTAAGCACTTGTTGGATGCTCTGAACTGGGGGATCCAAATCCTTCCAAAGAGCGGCACCTGGGATCACTCCTGTGCAGAATCCCTGCGTGCCAGAACCCCCTCCTTACACACACGAGTGGCTTCCTGCTTCATATACCTAAAAATTGTATTTTAGCCCTGAAGATGAACTTCAAACAACGGCAGATTTCTAACAAAATGCTGTGGCAAGGGAGAGGGATCTTCCTGTGCCAGGGCAAGGGAGAGGGATTTCCCCGTGCCAGGGGAAGGGAGAGGGATTTCCCCTTGCCAAGAGCTTCCCTAGCAAAGAGAAAGACACATTTCTCATCCTCGTGCCCAACAAGTGCACCCCAGCCCTAATGAGGCATGAATTATGGGGGAAATCTGCCATAACTTCTGTTGGTGTAAATATTGAAGGTGAAGCTGGACTTGCCCAGCAATATTTCACCCACATTCATGGCAGTAACTGCCTGGGCCTGAAGCTTTGTGCCAAAAGGAGGGATGAACCCAGCTGCTGTTTCCCACCCCTGTGTCACAAGGAAAGAGCCATCAGCCTGTAAATTCCGGCTGGGAGCAGCCAGCTTCGCTTTATTATCCTATTACAATAATAGAGTTTTTACAGGCTCCTTTGCTGTGCTGATCCAGTATTTTTAATAACTTCTGTGGAATTAGTTTGTGAGACTTCAGCCTGCTGCCCACCAAGGGCTGTTCTCCCACATCCAACCGAGCGTGGCTGCATTTGGTGTTAATTAGAGCTGCAGTCCAGGGGCACGCCAGGGGCTGGGTTTATAAATTCGCTTCAAAGACCTTATTTGTATATTTTTGCACAATACCCAGCAGAACACATACATGACGGTTTTCATCTGTGAAAGCAGAACTCGCCGCAAATAAAGCTCAGACCTTTCTGTCATATTAGAAAAGAAGTGAGAGACCTCTGGTTAAGGTCATGTGGACAATGACAACACATAATTTAGCTTGTGTGTTATGATTTTTTCAACTACAGAGGTAGAAATCCCTGCACACGAAGCTCAGATTCTTCTATTATATCAGAATAGAATCAGAGATCCCTGGCAAAAATCAGCTCTTCAGGCTCCCAGAGCAGCAAACAGAGCCTGGTATCAAACCCACTGAAAATGAAGGCAAAAGGAAAAGCAGTTTTGAGGCCGTGGCAGCAGGAACCTCCCTCACTCTGCACCCCCAGCACGGCTGGGCAGACACCCCGGCCAGGATAAATTCCTGCAGCTCCAGGCAGGAAGGGTTTGGGGCAGGGGAGGTTTCCCAGGGGCAGGGACCTTGTTGCTCCCTACCTGGGGCAGGCCCAACGCCAGCCAGTCCTGCAGCTGAAGCTGCAGTGGTTAAGGAGGACGAGCAGCCAGCGGCTCTGGCAGTTGGGTGTGATTTCACCACCAGAGCTGGCTTCCTCCTGTCCAGGGACTGCTGCAAACTTGTTATTTGCTTTGGCTTCTCCTGAAGTGTCTGTCTCCTGGAGCTGTAAAGCCTGGTGCTGGACACACTTCCCCTTCCCTGCTGCTGCAAGCCCCGTGCTCAGGGTTTGGGGAAGGACATCTCCAGCCCTTGGGAGCACAGGGTCGGTTTTCCAGGTGTCTCCATGTGGTAGCTGAGGGAGGTTGTGCTGTGAGTGTTGGCAGAGGGCACCTGTAATAACCTGGACACCTTCCCTGGGTTATCTGTCACCCTCAGGACCTGTGTATAACATCTATTATATATATACACTTGTCCTATCCCTGGAAGTGTCCAAGGCCAGGCTGGACAGGGCTTGGAGCAACCTGGGATAGTGGGAGGTGTCCCTGCCCATGGCAGGGGGTGGAACTGGATAAGCTCTAAGGTCGCTCCCAACCCAAACCATCCAGGGATCCTGTGCTGGTTCCACAGCAGTGTTTGTGGAGCTCCAGGCACAGCAGCATGCAGGGATGTGATCTGGGCTTCCAGAACCATCCCAAGGGACGTGGTGGCTCCGCAGGCTCTGCACAGTGACGGTGGCTCCTGGGGGGTGTTGGCTCCGTGCTGCACCAGGAGCACTTCCAGAACTGGAGGGAGCTTCAGTGGAACAGGCACCTTGGGCACGGGTGCAAAATTAACACCGAGGTGGCCCGTGGTAGAATCATGGAATCACTGAGGCTGGAAAAGCCCTCTGAGCTCATGGGATCCAAGCACTACCCCGGCACCTCTGCGCTGCTGGGCTATAAGAGCCGGGGAAACTGAGGCACGAGGCAGGGAGCAGGGACTGGCCCGACGTGACAGAGCGGAGTTCCCTATGGAATGTGGGTCTCTCCAGAGCCAGCCCCGCCGTTCCTGACCCACCCCCCCGGCTGTGGGTGCCGCTGCAGCCGACGTTCGCAGCCCCCACCCCTGAATCCACCGCCGCCAATTCCCAACGCTGCTGTGAAGGGGCTGAACACATCCAGCGGGCACGGCCCGTGCCAAAAACAAGGCACTAAACGTACTGAACTTTGTGTCATAAAATAAGGAACAGTCCCAATAAATTCTTGCTTTCCCTTTTCAAGGCTGCCGCGGCCGCGCCGCGGAATTTCGGGGCTGCGGAGCGGCTGATCCGCGGGCGAGCGGTGCCATCCTGTGGCAGCGGCACGGAAAACAGCTCGGGGATCGCTGGAGGCCTCTGGCAGCAGCGTCCCTGCGGTCCCCAGCATCCCTGGTGGTGTCCAACATCCCTGCGGTCCCCAGCATCCCTGTGGTGTCCAACATCCCTGCGGTCCCCAGCATCCCAGCAATCCCCAGCACCCCCGTGGTCCCCAGCACCCCTGTGGTCCCAACATCCTTGTGGTCCCCAGCATCCCTGGAGTCTCCAGCATCCCTGTGATCCCCAGCATCACTGTGGTGCCCAGTATCCCTGTGATCCCCAGCATCACTGTAGTCCCCAGCACCCCTGTGGTCCCCAGCATCCCTGTGACCCCCAGTATCCCTGCGATCCCCAGCACCCCAGGAGTCCCCAGCATCCCTGCGATCCCCAGCATCCCTGTGATCCCCAGCATCCCTGCAGTGCCCAGCACCCCTGTAGTCCCCAGCATCCCCGTGATCCCCAGCACCCCTGTGGTTCCCAGCACCCCTGTGGTTCCCAGCATCCCCCCTGCCTCCACGCCAGGCTGTCACCAGGGTCACACGGTGACTCTCACACCTGGCTGGGATGTGGTGGCCCAGCAGAGCGAGGGCTGAACGCTTCCTGTGCCTGAATGTGGCCAGCAGAGTGAAAAAGGAGGCACCAAGCGGGGCTGTCTCATCTCCAGCCTCCCCTCCTTGCCCACCCTCCCTGAGCAGGCAGAGTTTCTGTCTGTCCCGTGCAGCAGTGGCTTTGTTCCAGTGGGAGTGTCTCCAGGCAGATGCTTCCACCACAGGAATGTCAACTTGGCCTCGGGAATGATTTGGTTTGTGTATTCCAGCAGCCATGGGGAGAGCTTCAGCCCTTCTCACTGTGTTCCAGGGATGCTGTCACAGGTTCAATGGGATTTAGGGCCAATGGTGGTGGTTTCAGAGGTTTCCCCGGGCTGCAGCAGGAGGATTCACCAGAGGGTTTAGGAACTTGCACAGTTTCCCTCTCTGCTTCCCTTTCTCTGCTCACATTCCTGGCCTGGGGCTGTGGTTTGTCCCTGCTCGTGTGGGGAACAGGAACTGGGCCAGCACCATCACAGTGGATCCAGGCAGGGATGGATGGAGTGGGGAAAATGAGGGGGAAGTCCCAGTGGAATTCCCAAGGGTGTAACCACATCAGTTTGCCTGGGGAGCGGGAAGGGGATGTGACACCTCGGCTGCTCCCGCTTGTGTGGGGGCTTTGCTCCCTTGTTTATGGGTGAACAGCAGAGTTTCCAGGGAATTGTGCACAGGCAGGAGCTATCCAGGCACTCCCTGTGGGTCTGTGAGCAGCGATCTGCCACATTCCAGCACTGCAAGCCAGTGGGAGCATCTAAACAGCGTGCCAGGGGTTGCTTTTGTTTTTATCACTATTATTATTATTATTTAGGGGTCTCTTTTCACCAGTTCCTCCCGGAGCATGTGTGCAGACAGCAAACCAGCACGTGTCAGTTTACCAAAAGCAGTTATTTTAATTCATGGCCCCTTCCCCAGCAGTCAGCAGGATGCCTTATTCATTTGCCAGCGGGAGGGTGAATCTATTTCAAAATGATTGAAATATTATGCACAGCTTGAATGGATGTTTAAAATAAATACAGTAGAAGAAACATGTTGTTTGTGAAATGAGAAGATAAATTAAGTTTAGTGCAGACACATTATTCCCAAGCCTGGCTGCTCAGCTTTCCCAGCAAAATCCAGCAGGAATGGTTTGATTTTCTCTCCTGGAGAGGCAGGGCTTTGTCTTCAGGCCCTTGCAGGGTCTGGACCAGGCTGTTGGCCCCCATGGCGTGTCCCACTTTGTGGAAGGGACTGAGGGCAGGATGGGCAGAGGGAGAAGGGAACTGCGAGGGCTGAGCAGAGCTCCGGAGGTGAAACCTCATCCCGGGTCAAGAACCCGGCCTTTGTTTTCCAGTATCGGCTCTGTGGTTCCCTCCAGCCACTTCTGCTCAGCAAGATTAAATTTATTTTCATTGTCTTAACTGAAGTTTCTTTTAATGGCACGGGGGTGACAGCCCCCAGAATAGATTTCCTACGGAGTCTGTCCCTGCGCCGCAGTCCCGATAACCTCCCTGCTTCCCGGCCTGCCTTTATCTCCCGGCTCACAGACAGCTCTCCCTGGACAGCCAGAGGAAATTCCACTCATTGTTGTGCCTCTGCTGGGCTCTGCCTCGCTCTATCTCCTGCTGCTGGGGCTGGCAGGGCTTCCTGGGGTGACCAGCAGTGGGAGGCTCAGCCCGGGATTCCCACTCAGCTCCCGGTGTGATCCCGCTTTGAGCGAGCCTGACAGCTCAGAGCCGTGGCCCAGCCGGATTTGGATCCATCCCCCTCGGATGTCCTCTGCTCCTGGATCCCCTCCAGTGGCACCAAAACACGCAAAGGAACGCGGTGACCCTTCCTTGTGCTGCAGGGCTCCGAGGCAGGGCTGGCTGGCAGAAGGGACCAGCAGCATCCACCCCTGCAGGGTCATCCAGCACCTCCCACTTGAGCTGTGGGAGCACTGAACACTTCCAGAAATGGAACAACACATCCTCCTGCTCGTGCTGTAGAGACAGGGCAAAGGGTTCAGTCCCTGGGTTGTGAAGAACGTCGAGGTTTGGGGTTTTGAGGAGGTTTTCCAAGGGCTGTCACTGAAGTGCATTGCTTAGGGACCCTCTGAGCTCCGGAGGGTGCACACCACCTCCTGGACAGGCACTGCAGAGCACTTGATTTGTTCTTCCCACTGGGGCTAACATCCCAAAACAGCTTTCCTCTAAGGAGGAATCTTCCCTGGCTCCTCATTGCACGGCTGGGTTTGACCTTTAAAATGGATTTCTTTCCCTTGGAATCGCTATTTTTGTCCAGTGCAGACACTTTTCCTGCTTCTATTAAGGACATCTGGGTGCATCTCTTCTCCCAGGGGCAGGAGGTGCAGCTTGCAAGCCTTGAGCAGTGACAGTGCCACTTTGTGGGGAAATTACAGAGGGAACTGTACAGGAAGCCTTGGAAGGAAATGCAGCAGCAGCTCTGGAAGGCTGGAGCAGCCAGGCTGGGACTCTTGACACATCATTTCACTTCCCTGCTCCGAGATTTCTGTATGTGGCTGCTGGGCACTTGGTGTCTGCTCTGGGGGATAAAAACTGCCCTTCCAGGTGGATACTCCAAGGCTGGAGAGGTTCAGAAGCTGTGCTGATCAGGACTGTACACATATTTTTTACGCTGTTAATTTCCACGGTTGCAAAACCAGCACAGTTACAAAACTGGGCAATATCTGCGAGTTACCTCAAAGGGCTCAGCTTGTGGTTCTCTGCTCACAGTTCTGGCCCTGCTGCAGCCACTTTTGGTAGCTCTGGTGTGTGACGAGGGCAGAACTCTGTGTGCTGACCTTTCCGTGCAGAGGTGAGGAAGGGTGGGACAGTGGTGCTTTGGGGAGAGGAAAGACCGAGACAGCTCAGAATTGGCTTTTAAAGTGCTTTAGTGACACAATCGTTCATAACATTGTTCTCTGTACAATGCAAGTGTTTACGTCCCACGTTACAGATGGCAAATCGGAGATACAGAGTGAAGTGATTTGTTCTGAACCAACAGAGGAGTTCACACTGCCCTGGGACAGAGACCTGAACTCTCCTGGTTCCCAGAGTCTCATTTCCACGCTCACACCGTGTTCATCTGCAGCACAACTTTCTCTTGTCATCACTCGACCTGCTTAATTCTCCCCTCCTTTTAAAACCACTCAGCCCGGCGGCTTTGAACAATATTTCCATTTTACCACAGCATTGAAAATTGATGAGCTGACTTACATCCCTGGGAAGAGGTCCCAAAAAGCCTCACTCTGCCACTTGAACTCTCAGCACCAGAATGAGTTGGGGGAAAAAAAAAAAAAAAGGAAGACTGGGAGGAAGTAGAAATTCACTGAAAAATATTGAAGCTTCTTGTTGCATTTGAAGCTTCAATGTCAAAAATTATCCCCGGAAAATGTTCACCCTTGCTCATCCAGCACGGAGCAGGACTTGTATCCTATAAGGATGCACGTTTGGCTGGGCTGAGATGAAGGGGTTGGAACCAAATCTGAAGCCAAACGTGGGTAGGAGGCTCCTGGGCTGTGTTTTTGTTTGAACAAGACCTTTGTGCTTCGAAGGGGGAGATAATCTGTGTTTGCACTGGGGATTTTTCGGAAGGATACATCCAGAGCTGGGAATTTCCTCTCCCCTCCCAGGGGAGTGCTTTCTGCCAGGTGTGAAGGAATCCATGGATTCTCTATCTCCCCACCTTTCTGGACAGTTGTCCTCAGGTGTTCCCTTATTCCCCAGCCAGCTCCTGGGGCAGGGAACAGTATCTGAGGGCTGGGACAGTTGGGAATGAGCTGCAAAATTCCTCTTGTCCCACAGTGGGTATCTGCTTCTCCTTGTTTTCTCGGTTTCATTTCCATTTGGCATTTTTTCCCGGGAAAGAATCAAAGTCTTTCCGAGAGGAGAAGCCACATTTTGGAGTTGGAGATGCAGCAGCTTGGCCCAAGCTCTGCCTCTCCAGTTTCTTAAGCTTGTACCAGCCCTTACTGCTCCGTCCTGCAGCTATGCCAGCCCAAAGAAGGAAGGAAGGAATCGCTTCAGAACGTTCAAAAGTGCTCAGGTGTTCTGAAGCCAGAGAGTCTGCTTTCATAGAGGACTTTGGCAGCCAAAAATATAATTTTTTTGGAGGTTTTGGTTCCTCAGTCCCTTAGGTTTCTTTAGCTTTGCCTTCTGTCTCCCCTTTTCATGTTCTCATTCCAGCAGCTGTGTATTTTTAATACGACCTAAAATTTCTTTCCATCTTTTCAGGCATTTTAACACCCTTGCAATGTCTCTGGGAACTTCAGCGAGTTGGACATTCCAACATAGCAGCTTCATTAAATGTCCCGTAGGTATAAAAATATAAATTCTATGAAATATTTAAAGTGTAGTTAAATAGCGATCACCGGTATCCTGCTCCTCCTTGATTTGAGGCTTTTGAGAGAACAAACGCCGGTTTAGAGCAACACCAAACCTGTGTTCCTGTTCTGTTTTCCTAAGTTCTTAACCCTCTCGAGACCGAAAACTCAGTCCCATGAATACCTGGAACTACATTTTCGTGTCGCTGGTTTCGCAGACTTCCGACAAGACAAACCCAGGGTTGTCGTAACATTTCGTCTCTTTGGCTTTGGCTTCCTTCTCGTTGTGGAGACAGAAGGCGCAGTGGGGCGTCTCCACGGCCACCGTCTTGCTGAAGTTCTGGAAGTCCACTCTGTATTTCCCTTCTTTGGTCTTGGACACGATGGGAGCGAAGCGGTAGCCCCAGAGCACCTCCTCGGGGATGTAGGACGTCCTCACCTGGCAGGTGGCACTGGTGGCCTCGACGGTGCCGTCCAAGAACACCACCAGCTCGAAGTCCTGCTGCAGGAGGGTCTCCGCCGCCGTGTGGAAGAAGGGGCTGTTCTTGTCTATGATGTGGTAAATCGTGAGCGGGGAGATGAAGAAGAGGTTCTCGTTGCCGGCGTCCACCACGAAGTCGATGTTGACCTGGTCCAGGATGATGGTCTCCCCCTCGGGGGTGATGGTGGTCCTCAGCAGCTTCCCGTAGATGTGGCTCCCGATCAGCAGGCTCTTCCTGAGGTTGGCCACGCGGATGAGGAGGCAGAGCTTCCCGCCGCGCTTGCTGATGACGGCGTTCTTGCTGAACGTGATGGTCTTGGCCCGGTTCTTGGACCTGGAGATCTTGGCCAGGATGGCGCCGCACATGAAGGAGTTGATGATGACGCCCAGGATGGACTGGAAGATGAGCAGGAAGATGGCGGTGGCGCACTGCTCCGTCACGCACCTGAAGCCGTAGCCGATGGTCACCTGCGTCTCCAGGGAGAACAGGAAGGCCGAGGTGAGGCCGTTGATGTTCTCCACGCACGGGGTGTGGTTGATGGAGGGGTTGAACTCGGGCAGGTCCTTGTGGATGTAGGCCACGACGTACCACAGCAGCCCGAACAGGAACCAGCTGCCCAGGAAGGCCGAGATGAAGATGGTCATCTTGTACCTCCACCTGAGGTCCAGGATGGTCGTCCAGATGTCGATCAGGAAGACGAAGCGGGACTGCTCCACGTTGCCGAACTCGATGTTGCAGCGGCCATCTTTGGAGACGAGCCTGGCGCGGCGCCGGCCGCGCTCCCGCAGGCGGCTGGCGAAGCGCTGCCGGAGGGAGCCGAACATCCCCCGTGCTGACCGCGCTCTGCAGAGCAACAAACAACAACCATCAGGGTGCAACCCGTGCCCGCGGGCCAGGGGGAAACACTGGCCGAGTCTCAGGACACTTGTTGAGGTAAAAGTTGTATAATTTGCATGTTTTCCAACTGCTGGCGGGGAAGAGTTCCAGGCAGTATGTAAAACTCACAGTTCTTTGCCTAAGGAGCATTCCAGCAAAAAATAACCATTTTGCCTTGCTCAATAAACTCAGAGTCAGTCAAGTGTTAATATTGTCCTGTGCTTAGCTGGGCCAGTGCAGCCTGGAGCAGCAGTAACTCCATTGTGGGCACGTGTGGGGAACACTGCTGGGGAGGGTTTGGAGAGCTCTCTGCCTGTCAGGAGATGAATCCTGGCCTGCTGATGTGGTTTTGCGTGCACCTCGGCACCAGGAGACCCTGGATGAAACGTGGAGAGCAAATTTCGGGAGAAAGGGGAGCAGATGCGAAAGGCACAATTAAGCCAGACACGCAGTTATTTTTAGCATAGTTATAGATGGGGTTTGGAGGTGGGAAATTCAGCCTCTGGAATCACAAAAGCATCTCAAATAGGATTATTAGGTGAGAATAAAAGAAAAGATGAAATTCCAGCAGGAGAATTTGGGTGTTTGCTCACCACAAAGGTGATGCTAAGACTAAGAATGGATTTCTGAATCTGATCCTTTAAAGGAAAGTGTAGCTCTGTGTCCCTCTTATTTCGTCCTTTATGACTGGCCATGTTAACAAGAGACCCAGGGACTAAGAGTCATTGATGGAGAAAATGCTACAGATGTGTTCAGACTGGAATTTGGATCAACCTACGTTCGGAAAATTCCCAGTCTTGGAGTTAGTCAGACACACAGGTGTGGGGAGAGGCTGATCCACTGCAGTGTCAGACACTGCCAGTCTGTTCACAGACCCTCCTAGGGCCTGATTTTGACCCAGAACTTAGGAGTGTTCTCAGAAATAATTGATTTCAGAGTTTATCACCCTTCAAGCATGAAATGTGTTTGGTTGCAAGGGAGGATGTTGGGTTAGTGCACAGAGAGCCCACCCTGGGCCCACGTGTGCCTCTTCATTCAGCCCTTACAGAACAAAACTTTCTCGAGTGGCTGCACCGAACCCTTCTGTGATCACAGGTCCTGGGGCAAAGCGCTGCAGCTTCCAGACAAAGCAAGAACTGGAGGGGAAAATATTCCCACTGCTGACTCACACAGGGATGTTCTGAGCCTGCTGTGCCTCTGAGGATGAGAATTCCCAGCCACACAGAGCAGAGCGCTTGGGGCTCCTGCAGTTGCCGTGGGTGATTTCTTTGGAAAAACCTGTGAGTGCACCTTGAACCAGGAGATGTGGAGGGCTTTGTGTCTCTATCGTTACTTTACCTTCCCAACAGGAAGGGACAGCAAAACAAGCCTTAGGAACGATTATTTTAGAGCAAGCTAAAGATGCTACACCCCTTATCTCAAACCCGGCCTCGTATCACCATCCCAGCCAGGCTTCCTTCTGGTCAGGAGCAAAATGCTTGAGCTCAAATTGGTGGCAAATGGACTGCCCAAACGTTGCTGGTGTGGCAAGAGTTGTTGAGCTCCCCCAAGCTATAATTTCATATCTCCAAAGGGGGGAATAATCCAGAGTGATCCGTTAGACACTGAAGCGAGTTCAGCATGGAATTTGTCTCGTTTAACTTTAGCCATTTAAATATTACAGAAGTGTCTGAGCCCCTTGTACAGCTGACACAGAAAGGACTCAGTGCCCCCTCTGAGGGTCCCCTTGCCACCACAGCACTTTTAGGAAGTCAAGAATTGCTGTTTGGCAGCGTCCCTGTACCTTGTAAGATTAATTTAGAGAAGCTGCCTGATGTCCGAGCTGGCCAAACCAGGAATCCTCCTGTTAGACACAGTTACAGGCAGCAGAAAACACCTTCACATGTGACAATCAGCACTGAAAACATTAAATTATCAAGGATGGGGTAAAAGTACAAATTAATTACATTTTGTAAAGCCACAAGTAATTCTATGATTGAATGTCCTTGTTTGTATCAGCAGCCCTGAGAACCAACTTGTTTCCCTGTCTCCTGCAGCTGCCTTCTTTCTGCACTTAGACTGAATCACCTTTCTCAATAAAATGAGGATGGAAAAAATGAAGGTCACTGTGTACTCCACCTTTTCACCGTTTTGCTGCTGAATTTATTGGTTGCAAATGGAGCTGGCAGAGGTTAAACTTTAAGCACCTATTTGAGGAAAGGGGAATGAGGTCACACTTTTCCAAACAATTCTCAAGTTTTATTTTCCTGATGCACTTTTAATATGTCCCTGTTAATGCACAGTTTGAGCAGATATAAAATATTGCTTTGTAGACTCCAAGACACTACTCCGAGAATTTTTCCAGTGTTTGCCTTCTCACACACTTATTGTGCAAAAACATCCCGGTTCAGCTGGCCCTTGTGCTCATTTTGTCCTTTGCTGCAAGAATGTGAACATTGGCCTTACCAGAATATCATGGGGACATTTTGGGATGCCTCAGCTTGCCCACCATCAGCTGCACGTGCACTCCTTAGGCACACAGGGGCTCCCAATCCCAGCGAAGGGGAGAAATCTGCAGGAATTCTGGTTCCTAATCCACCCATGTCCTCGCACCAGGGGCCAGGATAAATTGCTATCACACTTCTTACCCAGCCTCCACTGGAAACCTTTGGGAATTTGGCTGAGGATCAGGACGTGCAACTGAACAGGTAACAACCACAGAAGAGCTGAGAACAAGCTGATCAGCCTGGATCCTTGAAAATAGGTCCCCAGCTCCAGCATCCTCCTCCTGCCTCTTTAAATCATCCACAGCCTCCTCAGAGGCTCTTTTACAAGCCCTGCTTAAGCTACCCCCGAGCAGATCAAACAGGCAGAAGAATTACACCTTTCTTCAGGCAGCGTGACAAAGGAACTCTCCTTTCAACAAATCCCTTGCCCCCACACGCAGCTGAAATGTGTTGATTTGCTTCAGCAGGAGAAAAATTCCCTCGTGGATAAGCATGCTGTGAGTGTATCAGCGACTGTCTGGAGGAGATTATATAAAGCAAGTTATATAACACAGCAATTAAAGTCCTTTTAATTTCAGCCAGCAAAGGTGCCTGGCTACATCCTAGCTAATATTTACCAGGCTCTGCTTCCTGTTGGGCCCAAATGAACAGGCACTGCTGTCTGCCTGGCGTGTGGAATTCCGTGCTGTGGGAGCTGGGAAGGTGCTGCTGTCCCCAGGCACAACGTGTTTATGGAGGGTGCTCTGCCCCTGTTCCTACACGGGGGGGACATTCACCTGTAAACCACTCCATGAATAAACAGGACAGGTCAAGGTGAGCTGGGAAAACAAGGAGTTCCCACTCCCCCAGTCTGGGATTTCCCAGTGAGCACCAGAGGAAGCAGAAACTTCCAGGTGTCCATTCTCAGCTTTCCAAGTGCTCCAGCAGTCCCTGCACCCCGAATATGTGAGAGCTGCCTGAAGCTGCCACCTGAGTTTCTACTTGTTCTCTGCAGCCCTGCGAGCGGGTGACTCCAGTCCCTGCAGTTCCCGAGCAGCTGGAGTTCCTCTGCTCCCTCGGGAATGTCATGGAGTGCTCCTCTTTGCTCCTACTTCCCTTCAGCAGCTTTGTTTTGAAAAATTTGGGATGTGGGGGATAAATAACGATATTTACTTATTCTTTGGGCAAGTTTCAGTCCAGGGAAATGGCTTTAATCCCAGCCACGTGCGGCCCCTGAGGAGAGCGGAGGGGGGAGGAAGGGGAAGGTGTTTGGTGTTTGATGGGGGCCTGACAAGAACAAAGCTCCATCTCCTGCCCTTTCCCTGGAGTCCCGGGGTCAGGGGCTCCACACTCATTCCCTCCCTCGCAGCAGGGGTGTGGGAGCAAAGCTGGGAGAGCGGGATCATCGGGAGAGACAGCACAAACAGAGAGCAGCTCCCTGAGCCCGCAGCCTTCGCTAGAAACACATCTTTGTTAGGGATCCAGGGGAAGTTCTAAGCAGCTTAGGTAGAAGAAAGGGGATACAGAGTTAAAGGATTATTTTTTTTTTCAGTCCTGTTCAGTTCTTTGCAAAACTCAGATCTTCTTTCAGTCCTCTCTGTGTTTTTCTTTCTGTTGAACTTTCTCTGAACAAAGCATGTAAAATATCCAATTCCTAATACCTTATACAATCCCTTTTTATGAGAAAAGCAAACTCTAACACTGACACTCATGGTGTATTATCTGCTGGCTGCTTCACCGCCGAGCCCTCTGGGGAGCGGAGCTCTTCTGCCCTTTGCCAGCTGCCCTGGGCAGAGCAGGAATGGGGCTGTTGGAATGGGATGCGGCAGGAATGGGGCTGTTGGGATGGGATGCGGCAGGAATGGGGCTGTTGGGATGGAATGCAGCAGGAAAGGGGCTGTTGGGATGGGATGCAGCAGGAATGGGGCTGTTGGGTTGGAATGCAGCAGGAATGGGGCTGTTGGGATGGGATGCAGCAGGAATGGGGCTGTTGGGATGGGATGCAGCAGGACAGGGCTGTTGGGATGGGATGGCAGTTGCACCATTGTGTCTTGTTGCTTTATCAAGATCAGAATCGAGGACTGTCACACAGAGCTGGCTCTTGACTGAATTAATCGTGAGTGGAGAGAAATCCAAGGTCACTAAAGCAGCCACTTGGCCTTGGGGTGTGTCTGAAAAGACCCTGATCTGCACCACCCCCTGAGGGACTCGTCTGCCAAGGGACCAGACCTGCTGGGACTGGCACTGTTCCTTCTCGGCCCTGGCAATGCCCCCATGGAATATTTATCCCTGCCAGCAGCCTGGAGCGCTGAGCAGCGTGCCTGTGCCTCCAGAGCGCTGCCTGAAATGCCAGTTCCCTGTGGGAAATGAGATCCTTGCATCCGGCTCAGTGCTGAGCTGCAGCCTTGTCACAGCTCCAGCCCAAGCGCCTGCACCTGCCTAAATCCAAGTGGAATTTCAAGTGGATACACCAAAGGATCTTATCCCCTGCCTTGCCCTCTCTCCTGCTGAACAGAATTTAAGGTGCCAGAGCTGCCCTTTTCCATGCAGGACAGGGATACCTGCCTGCCTAGGGGATGGCCATCAGTCCATGACACCCGCTGTGAAGATGGAATATCCTTGGAAGGGATGTCTCCCAGCCCGGATTTCTGTGAGCACACGGCTCTCATGCAGAAATCCCTGCAGTGCTCTCCTGGTTTGGGAAGAGGAGCTGCAGATCCCTCACAAAGCTGAGGGGGAGGGATAATTCCCTCATGGGAATGCAGGCAAGTGGATAAATGAAAGGACAGGCACCGCAGCAGTGCAGGCTCGAGCAAATCTTGTTTTCTGAAAGCTTAGGAGTGCTTGGGGTCCTCAAAGGTTAAAATGCTTATTTCAGACGTATAAATAAAGGATTTACAGCCATAAAGACATTACTGTCATTGTTAGCAATTAATAATACTGTAATTAGCACTGCACAGAAATTAATCCAGGGCTGCATGTGCTGGGGGGGAGTCTAAAAGCCCCAGCTGACTGAGAGCAGAGGACACGTCTCACACAAACACTGGGCAGGGGTTGGGAGAGGAACAGGAGCAGCATTTCCTCCTGTCCTGGCCCACGGGCCCTTCCTGGGAATGTGGTGCTTGGAAAACGCCTCTGGCTGCACAACAACCTCTGCCAGGATTAACCACCTCTTCACAGGCACCAAAGAAAATGTCATTAGTTGGTATTTTCGCAGTGCCAGGCTAATTCCACGGCTGGACTGTGTCTCCCACATGTTCTGCCGAGACAGAGAATTCCCAGGCACCAGCTCAGGGGGCAGCCAAGCTGGGATGGTGCCTCTGGAGACAGGGAACTGGGAGCCGAGCTGTCCTTACAGCGGGATTTCTCAACAGAACTATTCCTGTTCTCAGGCAATTAGGTTTCCACTGAAAATATTGAAATTTTCCGTAGGAAACGGCTGTCTGGGAGAAATGATTTATCAAGAAAATTGTATCTTTTGGGAATTTTAATTTGCTCCATTAAAAAAAAAAAATCCCGAAAATAACTCTCATTGTAGTAGACTTGTGTGTGACGTCGCGGTTGTGAAAAAAATTAGAGATTTAACCCACCAGGAGCATTATTCTAGATTTAATTCTACTTTAACAGAATTGATTTTGACGGACTGAGAAGCCTTGACCATAAAACTTTTTGCTTTTAGCTGGAATGTTTTAATGGAGCAAGGCAGGCTTTGTCTGGTTCCTCCCCTCTGTGTCGCCGGCGGGAGACGGGCACGTGGCGATCCCACACCCGGAGGAGCGGGAGCAGAGCTGATCCCTGAGCACTGAACCCTCAGCAGGGAGGGCTGGGAGGCAAATGCTGCACAAACGGCCCCTGGGAGCCGCAGGGGACGCGGGCAGGGTCATGTGAGCCCATTGTGCTCGTTCCCCACTCCACAGGGGTTCAATCATTAACTCCCACTCGGTTTCTCCAGGCTGGCAATGTCAAGTGTCAGTCACCAGTGGCTGCAGGAGCCCCAGAGGAGCTCGTTCTGGGGCTGGGGACACAGCGAGGGACAGGCTCGGCCAAGGCAAAGCCGCCCCTGGGCGCTGACAGGTCTGAGCTCACTTTGCTGTTCAAGGTTCCTCAGTGCCCTGCCAGATCAAAGCCTCTGCTCCTGCACAGTCTGTCCTTCCACGGGGCTGGGAAAGGTACACTCGCAGCCCTCTTGTCCTGCCCCAAAAGGCCCCAGCTCTGGGGGTGGGGGCAGAGCACACTCAGAGCTAAAGGAGCAAAAACGAGACAGCAAAGGTTGCTGGGCCAGAAAGTCTTCCCACGGTAGTGCAGAGAGCAGCCAATTCCAGCTCTGGAGCACACACAGGGCACAGGAGCACCCAGAACACGCCCAAGAGCCTGGCTGGCCCTGCCGCGGCCAAACTCTGCATCCCTAGAGGTGGGATTTGGGGATACTCCCTGTGTGGGAGCCTGAGGGAGATGAGGGGAAGGCAAAGAACCCCCTGCCCCGGGTGGCACGGCAGTGGCAAGAGCTGCTTTGAGCTCTGCTCTGCGTTTTTGGGATACAGACTGGATGCTCCCAGAAGCTGCTGGTACCCCCTGGTGTGAGCTCCACTCTGGGGCTCCTCGCTCTGCTGCCATTCCCGCCCTGCTCAGAGCACCAGGGAAAGCCTGCTCGGCACTTCGGGAATATTCTCATGGGGTGTGAAGAGCGCTGTCCTCCCCTCAGGCTGTGATTCCAGCTCTGGTGGTTGTCAAGGTGCCCTTGATTCCCAAAGTGGCCACGCTGCCCCTGTGCTGGTTTGGTGCCAGTGCGGGGAGGGCACTCACACTGCTCCGGGATGAGCCAGACTCAACCCCTGCTCTGCCAGGTTTCCATCGGGAATGGCAGCCCCTGAGCACCGCCCAGACAGCAGGACTGGGAGAGGGAAGCCTTGGAAACGTGCTGTGATGGTGGTGGCTGCATCCCACAGCCCCCCTGGAACGGTTCAGGGGCATTCAGTGCTCTGGAAGCAGCAGTGGCTGAGCCGTGGGCTCAGATGTTCCCGTTGCTAACTCACGGTCCTGTCTGCAAGGGAAATTACAATAATCTCACTGCTTTGCATGCAGCTGGGAGGCTATTTTGGGGCTGAGGCTGGGGTTTGTGCTGTTTTACTGCACAAATGTGCTGTTCTATGCCCAGCAGCCCCTGCCCTGTCAGAGCAGCGTTGGGGTGCTCCTCCAGCAGGAACTGCAGTGAGCGCTGGGCACAGCTGTCACTAGAAGGGTTTGGGGATCTTTCAGGAGCGATGCTGTGCTATAAATAGGATTTATGGCTCTTTGTTTCACACAGAAGGCAGTTCCTTCACACCTTATCACTTTCTTCAGGTAAACACAGAACAAAGTGAGGGAGGCTTTCTCTCTGGATCAAAGTGTGCGTGTGTAGCTCTTCCTTGGATCATTTCCATCCCTGAACTGTGTGTAAAGCGTTTCCCAGCTCTGCCTGTCTCACTTGCCAGGGATGAAAGGCTGCAGTGCAGCCTGACTTCTGTGCTGCTCATTACTTAGCACCTCTCATCCCCCTTCCTCTAATAACAGCTCTCTCATAGGAAATCCCTAAATATAGTTTAGAGAGGTCTTTTCCACTCTTAGTTCTGCTGCTGCTGTTCTGCCTGTTCCTGGCTCTGCTGGTGCTTGAATTTGGCTTTGTTTTGCAGTGGAGCTGTCCTCATTTCCTGAATTTCTGTACTGAGGATCACAGCTTCTCTTAGACAGGAATATTAACAGACCCCTTGCTCTGAACGTGTCCTGCCTCTCATGCAGAAGTTTTCCAGCGGATGTGTTGAAAGGAACATCACTCCAGCCTTGCTCTCCATTAAAAAGCTTGGACTTCAGCTTTTGAAGTTGCTTTTCGCCTCAGAAGCACAAAAATCCCTGTAACTGACGTTAAGTGGGATATAGTGGTACCACAGGGAATGGGAGCGTCTGGGATGGAAAATGCAACCTCTTAATTCTCGGAAAGGAAAGAAACCTCTGGTGACCCCACAGAACTGCTCAAAAGGGAAAGGATTCGTTGCATTCCTGGCCAGGTGCCCTTTTCCTTTGGATCATACAGGATTTCTGCCCTATGAATCCCTGTAAGTGCCTGCCCATGTGACGCGCTGAGCTGGCACTGGAGCACATCAGCTGCTGCCTGCTGCTTTCCCTTGCTCCTCCTTTGCTCCCTGGCCCTGCTCTCCTGTTGAATCAGTCCAGCTTGGACAATCATCAGACACCAGAAGTTGGGAAGGTTCCTCTCCACCACAAGCGCTGCAGTCTGGGAGGGACAGGTTTTGTCCCGTCTCTGGCTCCTGAAGCCCCATTCCCATGATTTCCAACAACCTCCTGTCCCATCACAGCCTCACCTGAACACTTCCCTCCCCTCAGCTCTCCCTGGAAAGGCGCTGTCCCCAAACCAGCCCTCGTTCCAGGGACGCACAGCACAGCCTGCGGCCCCTGCCGTGCCTCTCAGACCCAGCCCGGGGGCCCCATGGGCTGTGAGAAGCCCAATTTCAGAGCTTTCCAGCCGAACTCAGAGCCATTAAAGGCATTTGCTGCTCTTTCCTACCAGGTCTGACGAAGGAAATTTTGTCCGTGTGAATTAGAGTGCGCTTGTGCCCAGCAGATTGGTTAAAATGTTCCCGGGATTTATTACAATTTAATGCCATGAAAGCCAAACAAATCTCAGGAACAATTTTGAGGATCAAATCTCAGTAGGCAGCTATTTGCCTAATGTCCTACTTTTTCACACATCTCCCGCAGGAAGCAAATAGCTTTTACTTACACAGGAACCTGATTATTCCCTGCAATACTGGAGCTGAAAATTGCCCCTTTTCAGGCTATTTTCTGCTGTCGGGGCCGCGCACGGTGCCCTTGGCAGGTGCTGGGCAACAGGAGCAGCAGCTCTAAAAGCCAGAGCACTCCTCTTTCCCCGGGACAGGCGGCATTTCCCCAGCAGGGCTTTTTCCATCCCAACCCCTCGGCTACTTTTGTGCCGCTCGTTATTTCCCGGGCTGTAATTGAGTGGCAAGGCATTCCCGGCTCCCGGAGTGAATTATTGACCCGTCACACGGGCCATTGGTGTGAGGAGGCGTCGGGACGAGGCGGGTGCAAAGCAGCCACTTTGCATTCCTAATGGCAAATGTGAGCCGTGAATAACCCTGCTGCTGCTCCTGCTCCTGCTCCCGGAGCCTGCACATGCTCATGGCTGAGTTCATCCTCGCTGTAATTTGAAATTCATTGGGCATGGACTTCATCTCCTTCTGCCGCTCGCAAATCTCTCCTGTGCCGAGATGCGCTATGCTAATTCCAGCGTTTATGGCTGACTTGAGACGTTACATTTGAAAAATCAAATCCAATTAAATCAACTCATTAGCGAGGTCAGAGACCAGCAGTCGGCACGTTCTGTTTCCTTGCTACTTCACAGCGAGGAGTAAACTTAGGGAGCAGATCGTGCCTCAACCCAACCCCAAACCAATCTGTCCTAAGGAAATGGCTTTTGGCTGCAGGACCTGGGAAGTACAGTCGAGTGACAAAGCATTCCCCAGAGTCCAAATAGCTGAGCTGAATTCCTGGCTTTCCACATTTTTTTGTGTCCCATGGGAAAAATATTCTCCTCTTCGTGCCTGTCTCCCCATCTGCTCACAAGAGAAGAGAAACGAGGGTGTTGGGTGGATAAAGTCTGGCCACGCTGCCCCTGTAGACCTCTTGAATGTGGAGCTGTGGAGTGGCAGCAGCAGCAGCCTGCTGCAGTCAGGATGGCACTGGAGCACAGAATTGAGGAAAGCCTAACTAAGAGATGCCCAATTGCTGTCTTGGCAGAACCCTGTTCATTATCTATGAAGGGAAAAAAGTTCTGTGTTCATAATATCTTAATATTCCAGCAAGGAGTGAAACAGAGGGGACATACTATGGCTTTGGGAGGGGGACAAATATTAAGCAGATTTGCAGCTCCTTTTGCAAATGAAAGTCTTAAGTGGAGATTTCTGATGAGCTCCCACACTGTGCAAGGCTTTCTATTTAAATTCCACCATCCCCAAGTGTCCAGTGGCTCTTTGTGCCTCTCACTGCACAGCCTCTAATGCAGTTCCTGCAGGAGGTCCTCACGTTCCAGACAGAACCAGACAGAAAGGTGAGAGGGATGTTGGAGTCTTGGATTCCCTTTACACATATCCCACTGTCTCATTTCGAGGGGAAAGCACAGTTCACCCTGCCCAGGCATCTTACAGCTTTCCCATTCATTAAGGAGATTAAATCTTGATGGAATTTTCTGTGGTGCTGATTCATTCCACCAAACCTGAGGGAACTTGCTCGAGTGCCCACTTTGGTGGCTCAGGTGCCTCAAAATCCCCCTCAGTTGTGAGGAACTGGCACCTCAAAGTGATCTGGTCATGAGCCACACAAGCAGTTCTAGGTACCAACACTCCTATTTTCTGTTCCTGATAAGTGCCTAAGTTGAACCTGGGACTAAAAAACTTCCAAAAGTGAAGCTTTTACCTCAGCCATTAACGAGCTTTTAAAAATGTTGTATCAGTTGTGCTCGTTCATGTAGGATTCAATTATGCAGCAAACCTGGGGATGTTATTTGAGAGTTCCAGCGTCCCACTGAAGGGGTGTAAAGCCCACGAAGGATTTACTCTCACCTCCCTTTACCCCTCCAAACGTTAGCAAAGCCCAGGCAGCTCATTTAAAGAGCTGCAGTTTGTACTTGAGGGCCGAAGGAGCTGCTCTCCAGGGCATCTCATCTCACCCCGGGTGACAAGGTTGGACACAACCCCAGATGTCAGTGGGAGAGGGAAGTGAGATGAGCTGCTGTGTTGGTAGCAGCATCCACACCCAGGGTGGCCATCCAGGGCACGGCAGCTCTGCCCTGGGATGCACATACCACTTGTATAACTGCTTGGTTTTCCCTTTGGGATGGGCATTCCAAGGGCTCCAAGCCATATCTGGCTCTTTGTTACCCGTTCTGCGGTCGCTCTGTGCACGTTTCTCCCCACAGCACACAAGGTGCTGGGGAGAGTTTATTAAAGCCTGAGCCAACTGAAATTCCTCGGAATTCCTCTTGGAATGCCGCAGGGGAAGCAGCCCCCGTGCCCCAGCCCTGCGTGGTGGAAGCAAGAAGAGCTCAAGCCCCGCTTACCTGAGTGGGGCTCAGCAGGGAGGGCGGGCACTCATCGGTGGGATCCCACTGCCCCCGGCTCCTGCCCCGCGGGGAGCACTCCTGGAGATCCTTGGGGCACCCATGGCGCTCTGAGCTGAGCTCTAAAGCTCCTTTGCTGCCGGGGCAGGCTGAGCTGCAGCCCGGGCAGGCTGTGTGCTGCTGCTGCTGCAGCCTTGGGATTGTGCTGCTGCTGCGGCTTTGGGATCGTGCTGCCCAGGGAACACCGAACGGGCACTCCTGGGGCAACCTGGCTTGGAGGCAAAGCTGCATTCCTGTGTCAAACTGCCCTCGTTCCCACCGCAGGCCAGAATTCAGGGATTCATGACCTTGGCAATGGAGAGGTGAGGTGCTGATGGAGCTGAACCCAGAGCAGCCCCCAGGTGCTCTGAACTCCACCTGGGAAGTGCCTTCCCCACCACCCCTCCCTGCAAGAACCCCCCATTCCCTGGGATGTGCTGCTCACCAGTGCTGGGGAGGATCCACACAACTTCTGCCCGAGAGGTGAATTCCCAGAGCTGCACCACTGTTACATTTCTCCTGGAACAGCCAAGGACAAACAACAGATCTGAATGGAGCTGGAACCCAGCAAGAAACCCAGGGCAAGGAGTGAGGCATGAGAGCCTCTCTCCCCAGCTGCCTCCCCACCTCCCACTCCTGGCTCCTTCACACCCCAACACAAATCCATGATTAAGGCTTAGTGCCCTTTGCCCTCGCCCTTCCCCACCCCGCACGCTGCTCCCATGAACGGGGCTGTGTTTCCAGGTCCCCACACGCTCTGCCCTCGCTGTCTCCTTGCCAGCCTCGGCTCTGCCTGGAATTACTGTCAGGAGCTGCAGTAGATGCTGAGCAATAAAAGGCACAAAGAGCCACTGGGCTCTCGGTGATGGTGTAATTCAAACACTCCAAGAGCCCATCCCTGGAGTTGCGTGCCCTCTGCATCCATCTCCGGCATCCAGCTCCTTGCTCGTGGGCTCTGTGCTGCCTTGTCCAGCTCCCCTAGGCTGAGCCAGGCAGAGCCTGGTGGGATCCAGCAGCCCCAGCCGGGATCAGGGATCAGCCAGAGGCTCTGTCACTGGCTCGGGAACGCTGAGCTGGGCAGGCTCTGCCCTGTGCCTGGAAAACACCTGGGAACTGGGAGAAGCTGATGGCCAAAGCTCTTACACTGCCCCTTATTGGGCTTTGGGATGGAATTTAACACAACAGTGGCAGTTCTCAGTGAGCACCCATGGAAAAAGGCTGTGGAATAGGAAATCCAGGCCATCAGTACAGAACGGCCACTTGTCCCTCCGTGATCGTTCAAACCATTACCTGGTTATTTTTGTAATTCTGTAGTGGAGATTTTCCCCCTCTTGTGCTGGGAAGTTGCACAATGCAGAAAATCGGTTTGTTTAAGTAAGAACTCTTATGGTGTCTTTCATCAAATGTTCTCCAAGAACATTACTAATAATTCATTAAAGCAGCACTGTCAGCTGGAACACTTTTAATTCTTTTAATTACCATTTTCTGACAAGCCAACCCTTAAGTAGTATGTCCTGATTTTTAAATTTATTACTAACATATATGCAGATTTTCCTCTTTCCCCGCTGATGTTCATAGGGGTGAGAAAAGCGGTTGACTGTGAGATTAAGGAAGTGAACCATGCACTACAACTTGTCATGCCCAAAATGGAAGAGACTTTAGGGGCGGTTGCTTTTTTTAACTGTGGTTTTCAGAACCTCATTCCTGGAGCTCTGAGCATCTCCTGCAGCTGAGCTGGGGAACTTCTGCTGTGAGCAGTTGGGTGCTGGGGAACTGAAACACCTCCCAGCACAGGTAGGGCTGTGACAGTCCCGAGCTGCTGCTCGTTAGCTGCCCACCCCCACATTCTTAATTAGCCCTTGAGTGACTGTGGGGTGAAGCCCCAGGGGCTGGTGCTAACCCAGGGTTACACAGCAGTGCTGGCAGTTCCCACACAAAGCCGATGTGCTCCGAGCTTGTTCCAGTGTATCCCACTCCAGTTTTCCACAGAGCTGGAGTTTAAGGCCCTTCCAGCTCCATGGCACCGTCAGAAACCCACTCAGCGTTCCCAGAGAGGAGCAGTGCCTGAATTGCCATTGCCTTCGGTGGCTGAGGTGGCTCCAGCAGATGCAGAGCCTTTCTCTGGCAGAGTTCTCCTCAGCAGCTGTTTAGGGGAGCAGAAACAGAGGCAGAGAACTGGCAAGAGGGTTGCCCAAAGAAAAGCGAGCCAGGGACAAGGCAGACTAAAATCCACACATCCTATTCCCCCCAAAAAAAGGATTTTTTGGTTCCCTTGCCGTAGTCCTGACACGACAATTCTGTGCAAGGAGACAGAAGGGAGAGTTTATCAGGAAATATGGTGGGTTTTTCCAGCTATCAAGAAACCAGGACAAGAGAGCCCCTTACCTTGTGTCCTACCCAGTGCAGGTGCCTGCAGAGGGGAGGAGGAGAAGAGCTGCCCGTGTGCCCCACACCACGGACCTCGCACAGAGCCTGGGTCCAGCGGCTCCTGCCCCAAAGGAGGAGAGCCCAAGGCCCTCCTTGGCTTTTATGTGTGGCCGTGGCAGCTGGGAGCGGCTGCCAGCTCATCTGTATGCATCGGCTCATTAATGCCGGGCCTCGTCCGCACACGGCATGTGGAAGGCAGGGGAACGGGCCGCGGGATGGATGGAAAACTCAGCGGAAGAGCCGGGCTGCCCGAGTTCCGAAGGAATGCGGGACAGGTGACGTTCCTCCTGCTGCCGCCAGCCTCGGGGGCTCTGGTCCCCCCCCAGCAGCACAGGCGCAGCACTTGTGAGGATCGGGCCTTTCCTTCACACGGGCAGAGTGGTCGGGGCACGAACCAGCGCCTGCGGATGCCCCCCTGGAACCTGCCCAAGGAACCCTTGGCAGCCGGGTCTGTTCGGGCTGTGCTCCGTGAGCTGCGTGTCCTTGCCCGAATTCCTGCTGGGCTTTCCTTCCCAGCCCTGAGCTGAACCTGAGCCCACCTGAGCCCTTTGCAGAGGAGGGGCTGCAGGAGTGACCCCACTGCTGTGGGGCTGCAGGAGTGACCCCACTGCTGTGGGGCTGCAGGAGAGACCCCACTGCTGTGGGGCTGCAGGAGAGACCTCACTGCTGTGGGGCTGCAGGAGAGACCTCACTGCTGTGGGATTGCAGGGGTGACCTCAGTGCTGTAGGATTGCAGGAGAGACCCCACTGCTGTGGGGCTGCAGGAGTGACCTCACTGCTGTGGGGCTGCAGGAGAGACCCCACTGCTGTGGGGCTGCAGGAGTGACCCCACTGCTGTGGGGCTGCAGGAGAGACCCCACTGCTGTGGGGCTGCAGGGGTGACCTCACTACTGTGGGATTGCAGGAGTGACCTCACTGCTGTGGGATTGCAGGAATGACCTCACCGCTGTGGGGCTGCAGGAGTGACCCCACTGCTGTGGGGCTGCAGGGGAGACCCCACTGCTGTGGGGCTGCTGTCCCTCTCTCTGCCCTGCTGTCACCTTGAATGAAATGTGCATCCCTTGTGGTTCTCAATCCTTTGATCCTAAAGGAGCAAGTGACTCCGGCCTGGATCACCCCCCTCCCCCCCAGGCACACAGAAAGGAGGTGTCTGATAAAGCCAGTCCTGGTTCCCCTTGTGCTCAGAAGGTATTTCCTCTTCTCCCTCTCAGGTATCCAAGGCTGCACTGCCTTGTAGAGGTGTCCATCCCTCTCCATGAGCAGAGAGAGGGCTTGGATGGCTGGGGCAGGTTGTATCCCTGTGGTTTGGAGGCCCTACTGTAAATAAATGAGTTCTTCCCTCCTTTCCCCCAGCCTGGGAGCTGCTCTTCCCTTGCTTACAGAGCAACAAGCACCTAGTGCCTCTGGCCACCACCAGGGACAGGAGGGGACGGGATCCTCCGAGCCTTGTGGAAGTTGGGAACAGGATTTGTTTGTAAAAATCCAGTTATTTAATGCTTGGGCAGAGCCAGCTCTGCTGAGAGTTGAGCCAGGAGCAGCTTTGTGGCTCAGGGTGGCAGCGCTTGCCCCGCAGTGCTCCAAGGACAGGAGCACTGAAACAAGGAATTCCTCTGCTGTTCGACATCCCTTTGTTCTAGTAGCTCCCCCATTAATGACAGTGTGATCGTACCCAGGCAGCCTTTCCATCCCCAGAGCGTGTCAATCCATCTGCTCCACCTGCTGACAGTCCCGCAGGCAGGGCTGTCACACCAACCCCTTCAGGCTTGCGCAGCACCGGGAACCGGGATTGCTCCAGGTCCTGTACCAGCAGCTCATTGATGAGGGACACCCTGAAATAACCTGGTTATTTTTATACCTTCCCCAGTGTGTGCAGGATTCCCATCTTTTTCACCTATTGGCAGCTCGTGATGGCACAAATGAGTTTCCTTGCCTCCCACAACAGACTGCAGATTGTTTAACACAGTTTTCCCAAGCAGCTGGCTGGTTCTCCCGCACTGAAACTCAATGGGGTTTTTTCCCCTCCAGCTTCAAAGAGCATAGCTGAGCCCTTAAAGGGATTTACTTCTGTTAAATATTATCCTCAAAACTGAGAAATTAAGAGCAAATGGGTTTTCTTCCTTTTTTCCTCTAAGACATGTCAAAAGATATTATAAAAAAGAATAGCCCTCCCCAGCTTTCAGAGACTCCCCAAGTGAATTTCAATTGCAGGTTTTTAGGAAAGAGTGTAATTAACAACTTTATTCAGTCTGAAGCCGGCAAATACGTTCTATATTTAGCATGGAAAAAAAAGCAGAGCAGGAGGAGGGGAGCAAATGACCTAGATTTGCACAAGTGACAAAGGACTCCGAGGTGCTGGGAGACCCCTTGGGTGGCGGGGATTCCCAAAGGGGCGCTGCAGAAGGACCTCTGCTCCTTGTCTCTCGTGTTGGACATGCCAAACCACCCGAGGCACTCTTGGAGATCTAAGGGCTTGTGTTTGTTCAACTGTTTATTTTATTCACCTCACTTATATTCCCAAAATTGCATCCATAACCAGGCAATTAAATCCCTTTTTCAGCAGTGACCTCGGCGTGCTGGCAGCTCTCCTAATTCACAACATCACCCACTTTTCCGAGCTTCCCTCATTGTTTTCCTGGATGTGTGTGCTGTGAGAGCATCTCCCATCAGGAAGAAACGGGGAAAACAAGGCCTGACCGAGCTCACACTTCCAGAACGTCCCTTGCTATATTTGCATTTTCTCCTTGTTTAGCGGCGCTCTGTTCGCCGCGATAAAGCCAACATTTCCTATAAAAAGCAAGAGCCTGTTTGCCTACCAGCACTTTTTCTGTCTCAGTGCTGATAATCTCTGCTCTGTCGCAGGAAACATTCGATGCCTTTATCTCCCGGAGTGGTTATTTCTGGAGAGGCCTCTCGCAGATGCAATCAAAGATCCGCGCGTTCGGCAGAGGAGGCGAGCGAGTCCCGCGGGCGCTTGTTTGTTCATTAACCTCGGCGCGGGGATCCTGGCAGCCTCCCAGCCCTCATTTACTTTGTGCTTAGCACGGGAGGGATTTGGGCTCCGGAGCAGTTCCGTTCCCGTCCCGGGAGGGATGATTCCATCCTTCCGCGGATGAGCCACGCGCCGAGCGGCGGCGACGGGGGCTGAGCGCTCGGGCTGGGGGCTGAGAGCCTCTGAGTCACCGCCCGAGCTTCCTTCTCTGGGAATGAGCCCAGCACAGCCCAGGGAAACGTGAGAGCCGGGTTTGTGCTCCCCTCAGCTTCCCCAGCCCTCCCTAAATAAACCCTGGGCAAGCAGGCAGCCGGGCCTGGAGAGGGTGTGAGCCTCGGGGTGCCTGCAGTGGAAGGACAGTCCTACAGACGGAGCCCGTTACACCCCTCAGCCCTCCCAGCACCTGCGAGCCTCGCTGGCAGTGAAAGGAAAGGCTTTGGAATCACTTCAGCCTCGCCTGTTCTTAGACAGCAGCTCGGTGAAGCCCCGTCCTCCTCTGCCAGGGCTCACGACAACACTGAAATGCAGAGGCTGTTAAACGCTGCTGGTGGTGCTGGAGACCCCAAAAGGTGGGAGTGAACTGCTCGGGGTCAGACGCAGCAGCAAAGGCCCTTTGTTCTCCGCCCTCTGCGTCACAGAGCACTGGGGGGGCTCAGAGAGGGGAAACCCTCCTGGGGCTTCACAGCGTGAGAGGTGAGTTACCACAGTGCCCCATGGAGTTATCCTGGAATCACAGAGGCAGGGAATCTCCTGAGCTGGGAGGGACCCACAGGGGTCATCCAGTGCAGCTCCTGGCCCTGCACAGACACCCCAACAATCCCACCCTGTGCATCCCCGGGAGCGTTGTCCAGCCCTGTCCCTCCAGCTCCCCTTGGAATGCTGCAGACCCCAGTGAGGTCTCCCCTCAGCCTCTTCTCCAGGCTGAGCCCACCGAGTCGTTTGGTGTCCTTCTGACACGTTCCCACACAGAATTTTCCCACAACTTTTCGGAGCCGATGATGAGAATTTAGCACCAGCTCCAAGTTGTTATGGTGGAACAGCACGGCTGCCAGAAAGAATTCCTGAAACAGCAGGGTCTGGAATTCCCCCAGTTCCCTAGCAAGGCCTCAGGGGAGAACACCTCTGCTGGAAGTGCCACGTGGGGAAAGTGGGGCTTATGCAACTCCGCTGGTGGAGGGAATTATCCCGATTTCTGCTGGAAGGAGCAAAGCTCCTTACCTGCATTTACTTGTAACTCAGCTTCCTGGCAGGGCAGGGAGGGTAGGGCAGTCCTTATTCCCCTCAAAATGTAGGGCATGGTGCACTGCACAAAGGCTCTTCTCTCCTCCTGGAGTCCAGCACAGGCTGTTGGGCTGTGGACGGCGAATCCATTTGGGAACAGGCACGCAGCAGGGATCGGGCACGGAGCAGGGAATGGGATCAGGGGCTCGTGGCACCTCGGGGGCAGGGTGTCCAACCCCCCGGGCACAAACAGCAGGGTGTTCAGCAGGACTCTCTTCCCTGTTCTAGTCACCGAATCCTTCTTTTCCAGAGTCAGGCTGAGCCTACAGAGGGAAAGATGAGGCTTGCATTGCTGAAGAGCCCTATTCCTACGCTGGCAGCCGTGTCCTTGTCACCTGCCTGCACTCCTCACAGAGGACTCTGTGATGGAAAAAACGAGTGAGTGCTCTGAACAGTGGCCCTGGCACCTGACTCAGAGGTATCTGAAATCTCTTTTTCTACTTAAAGCTCGAAAAATCCGAGTTTGAACCCCTCAGTGCAGGAAAGTGTTGGAAGCCATTGAACCACTGGGCACCAGTTAACCCCTGCTGGTGCTCTGTTTCCACATTTCCAGCTGGGTTTGGCTGGTACCGTCAGGTTTCTGTGGGACATTGCAATATATTGATGGTATTAAAGGTGTTAATTAGTAGCTGCAACTGGGTGGCAAAGTTAATTAACTGGGTAGAAGAAGGAGCACAGATGTCCCAGGTACACACAGCCTACCAAGGCTTTTCTCAGCAGTGATTGATCAAACGTTCTGAAGCCTTAAAATGGGATCACACTTCATTTCATCCTCTGCTTTCCAAACAAACACACTTCTGGAAGCTCTAAAAAGGCATTTATGGGAGTTTGAGCTGTCCCCAAGGGCCTGAGATGTTTCCAAAATGCCGTTTGTGAGGTGGTGTCCCCACACCAATCCCTGAGAGCCCCCGGGCTGTCAGATCCAGCTTTCCTGGGAGCACAGATGTGTCTCCACACGGGTTTTCCTCTGGAGCACGTGAAATCCTGCCTGCCTGAGCAAGCCTGGGAGCTGGATAAGGAGCAGGGTGGCACAGCCAGGCGTGGGGACTGGCTCCTGTCTGCCAGAGGGAGAATATCCCAGCAGGAAATTGGCAGATTAGGGTATATTTGGCTTACTTCAGTTGTCTTCCCAGGGCTGTGTTCAACATCACCAGCAAAATTCAGCTGGGAATATGAAATGATCCTTACTTCTGGAGAACCAGATATGGACTCCTGGTAACTCTGCTGTGTGTGCCTCAGTTTCTCCACCCTTTGCACTCTGCAGATGAAGAGAAGAAGGTTTCTGCGGAGCTCCAGCCCTGCCCTGCTCTGCTCAGCAGTGCCCACGCCTTGTCCTGCTGTTCTTTAAGTCCTGTGACACTCACACCAGTTGATCCTGCTGCTCTTACAAAGGTCCCAGATATTGTCACGCCCCTGGTGTCCTCTGCAGCAGGACCTCCTGGTGGTGGGCACTGATCCCCTTGGGAAGTGTCTCTGAGGTCACTTTTTGGGTCCATGGCCAATTGACCATTTCAGCTTTCCCTTTGTTCCATCTCCAGGAATTCTTTCCATCCGTTGCCTGTTCACCTGGCAGGCCTCAGCTGCATTTCAGACACTGTTACACTCTGGTTTGCCTTGGGTTTGATTATTATGGCTTTGGGTTTATTTTGAACAACATCAGTAGGTGCTTTGAAAAGAAATAGTGCAGCACAATCCTTCTGCAGGGTAGAACATTTTACTGTGCTTCACACCGAGTCCCTTTATCTGCAGGTCCCCGTGGTCTCCATCAGCACTAATAAATGACACTCACCCTCCTTTGGGAACGCAGGGGAAGGGGAGGAAGAGGCAGGAAGCAGCCATCATCCCGTTTTTCACAGGTGATAACCCAGGCAGAGAGAGGCAAAGCAAGGTAGAAGGCCTGCTTTGATGTCCTGAGCCACTGAAGTCAGGCACTGATCTCTCCCGGGAGCCGTGAAGAAGGTGAGAGCCCGTGGAGTGAAGGAATTACAGCTCTGCTGCATCCCCTCGGCAGAGGATGGCTGGGAGGGGGCCCACGGTGTCAGGCAGAGTGAGGAAGTGAGCAAGTTGTGGGGAATGATTGTTTATTCAGTCATTTCCCAAGAGGAGGAACGAGGTCCCAGAGGCAGCAAAGACACACGACAGGGCAGTGAAGAAATCAGCACATCCCCATCCCATGGATAATGCTCTTTGTTCTGCTCTTTCCCTGGGAGAAGGGGTATGTTTGATTGTCGGCTGAGTGTGCTTCACAGGCCTGCAGAGCCTGGCACTGGGAGATTCAGGCAGAGCCTCCACAGGAAGAGCTGGATCCAGGAGCCAAGTTCGTACTTTGAGCAGCTGCAGGGTTTGTGCTCCGTGCAGGCAGTGCCAAGGGGCACTGGAGCCCCTGCATTCCTGCTGCCCTCAGAACTCCAGGGCCCTTTACCCTGCTAACAGCAGGACTGGGTGGCAGCTTTGTCCTTGTTCCTTGGGGCAGCAGAGGCGGCTGACAGCCCCACACTGTCCCCAGGAAAGCTGCCGTTCCTTTTGGATGTGATTGTTGTCATCAGAAGAGCACGGAGCACCCTGCAGGTTGTTGCCCTCAGCTGAGCACCGCAGGTGCCTCGGTGCCGCGCTCTTTGCAGGAGCACATTCACCAGGGAATCCTGCAAAAGGACCTGCTTTTGGAGGTCAGCACGTGAGGAACAGGGAATGGCTGTTTTCCACATGAGGGAGCCCATCCAGGGAGGGCACTGGGGCCGGGCTGGGAGCTGTCCCCACCCCGGGTGAGAGGTGGCAGCCTCAGGTACCAGCTGGACCCTGCTCCATTTGCATTGGCACTGCAAGGGGCTGGAAAAGGGGGCTGGAAGAACCACGGGGGCAGTGGCAGAGGGGCTCTTCCCAGTTCAGTTCTGGCCAGGTTGCTCCGGTGCCACACAGGAGGCAGCTGGCTCCAGAGCCTCTGCCCTCCTGCTGGAAGGAGGAGTTCAGCCAGCTCTGAGACAGGTTGGCTCCTTATCTCTCTCATCCTGATAAAGCCCTACCACGTTGGGTAGATGAGACACTCTGCCCTTCCTCTTACAGTGTGTCCACACCCTGATGTCTTCTTGTGCTGAAGTTCCCTCTTTACAGAGTTTTTATTCCACAGAGTCCCTTTCTGAAGAGGAACTTGATTTATGCCCAGGCAGGCATCTGCAGCTCTTGTACTGAGGGTTTTTGTGGGTCTCCATCACTCACACTGAGATGAAAGCTGAGGTTGCACAACCTTTCCTGCAAATGGTGAAGGTGCCAAAACATGTTCGTCCTGCAAAGTACCTTCTAAAACTGTGAACTCTCATCTAGGCCTCATAAGTAAAGAACTAAACATCAGCACATATCGTTCCCATGGAAAACTATGGGCAAAGACCTTATTGCAGTAAAGCTGCTTCATGGTTAGAATCATGGAATGCTTTAGGTTGGAATGGACCTTAAAGATCACCTGGTTCCAACCCCTGCAGGGACAGCTTCCACTAGAAAATTTATGCTTAATGCAAAAATAAAAAGCTTAACCTTTCCTTGCAAATGGGGTGTGTGGTTAAATAATGTCCCAGAGGTGTGTGGCTTTACCCTGAGACTGGTCAGGAGAGACAAAACCAGTGTGGTGGCCCACTCCCCTCTGCTGGGCTGTGCAGGGACTGCTGGAGGCACCACTGGCTGCTTGTGGTGGGAAAACCTCTGAAAAACATGAAATAACGGGGCGGGGGAAGGCAAAGCTTTGGGCACAAAATGTTTTTAGCGTTTTCATGCCACACCTGCCTGTGCCCCACAAAGCTCCATCTTGCTCCTTAAACCAGGGCCGGTGTCATCACTAAAAAAAGCTACTCAACCTTTTCTTAGATGGCAAAATCCCTCTGCACAGCAAATGGGTGGAGTCAGAGAGGCTGAGCTTTCCATCCAGCTCTGGTTGTCCTGCTCATGTTTCAGGGAAGGGGAGTTGGAACGAGGGTGGTGGTAGCACTCCGTGTCTGCTGGCTCAAGCAGTTTTATCTCAGATTTAACACAGCTCAGATGAGAACAGCAGCTGGTCTAGGCACAGCAGGGAATTTCCTTGGCCTTGGCTCAGGGCGTTGGATAAGTCCCGGATAAATCACCCGAAGCAGCGAGCGGAGCCCCTGCGGCAGTTCGGGGGCTGGGCTGTGTGACAAGGTGTGTGCAGGCTGTCAGCACCGATGAATCCATTCTCCACCAACGGGACGGTGCAGAATCCACAAGTTCCAGTGGTTTTGTCAGCATGGAAACACCACAGCCCCGGGCGATTTCCGCGCCGGGCTGACACAACCCAGCGCTCTCGCTAGGAAACGCTCTGACATGGAAAAGCCTGGGGAACTGTGAGAAGCCTCACCAGAACAAAGAGCGTGTCCATATGGCATCATATTTCCTGGGAAAGCTTGTTTTTATGCTTTTTGACATGTCTACAATTCTGGTGTTATGCCTCATTTACACTGGTACGTTCTGGGAAATCCAGTCAATAATTCCTCGTGTCTGTTCCTGCGCGGAGCAGAGGGACCCTGGAGCTGGCTGAGTTATGGCTGTGGTTGTGTTCCACGCTGAGAAGGTTTTATAGGGCTGAGATTACACTGATCTCCTTCATCTCGGGCTCACATACATCAAACAGTGGATGAAATTCGTGACTAACCAGAGAGCAAAGTAAATTCCATCCATCTGGGTGAAGCATCTTTTCCTGGACAATTTTAGCGCTAAGCAGCGGTAAAACTTGGAGTTGGTGCATGGAGTAGCACAGGAATCAGCCCCAGGCAGACCCAGGCAGAAGGGAAAGTTCTGTGGGGTGAACCCAAGAGATGCAGCGATGCCAGAGAGGTGCTGCTGCACAGTGAGAGCAGGGGAGGGAGCCCTCCAGGGTCACTGAATTCTACACAATTCCAGGGACGGCTGGAGGGTGCAGAGCACCCAGTTTGTCTCCCAGCAGCACAGGCTCATCCCCAGAACTGCCTGAAAGGTCCCTGGCATGGGCCTGCATCAGACAGGTCACAGCAAAGCTCATTTGTTCGCTCCTCAGGAGGACTGGGAATGCTCTGAGGAAGGTCTCCCAAGGAAGGGTTTCTCAAAAATGTTGAGGCACTGAACAGGCTCCCCAGGAATGGTCACAGTCCCAAGGCTGCCAGAGCTCCAGGAGCACTGGGACAACGGTCCCAGGGATGCACAGGGTGCAACAGGATTGTTGGGGTGTCTGTGCAGGGCCGGGAGTGGGACTGGATGATCCTTGGGGGTCCCTCCCAACTCAGAATATTCCATGATCCCATGAAAATTCATTCTGCAGCTTGAGTTCCAGGCAGGACAGACAACTGTGGAAAGGGGCAGGGGCCGGCGGGACCGAATAGCAGGTGCCTGCATCCCTCCTTTTTCCAGGGAATCCAGATCCCACGGTGTGCAGCACCCCTGCCCTGGGCACACGAGTGTGTCCCGAAGGGTGTCCCCCCTCCAGCCCGGAGCTGGGGGCCAGGAGGGTGTGTTTGGAGAGGCTGCCAGGCCCCCTGCCACAGCCCAGGGCTCTGCGGCACCCGAGTCCCAGAGCACAGGCTCCATCCCCTCCCGTCCGTGTGAGGGACTCGGAGCCTCCCGCCCCGTGCGGAGTTGGGAATTCGGGGCAGGCAGGAGCGAGCACACCCCAGAGCTTTGGCACATTTTGTCCTCGGTGCCTGAGCCAGTCACTGCTGCAGTTTTATATTTATGAACCTGTACCCGGGGATTGCTGGAGAGGTCTTTAATTTCCTCTGGTTTCACTGTGAACATGCCTCTCTCGGGACAGTGGGAACATTTTCGGTGTTATTGAATGTCATTTCTGTGCAAACGGAACGGAGGAAAAATATTCTGATAATAACTGGAATATATGGAGGGTGGTGGCTCCTGGCTGCTGATTTTTGTTTTTTCTTTTTGTCCCTCTGCTGAGAGTTTCAAGGTCAGCTGGCTCCACAGACACAAACGTGCCAGGAACAAACTGTGCAGATGCTCAGGAGTGTGGGACAGACACTGGCACCGCAAACGGCCCTGGCCCCTGGCCAGCCCTGCCTGCACCCAGCATGTGCAGGATGCAGGAGGCTGCATGAAAAAGCACTTTATTACAGCCAGATCAACGTTTATCTTTTCTCTCTGCTGCATCATTAAGCGTGAGTTATTCCCGTTTTGGGGGGAAAGCCTGGATTCAGCACGATCTCACCATATTATTTGGAGGATGAGGAAGGGCTTTATTCAGAAACAATATCTGAGTGCATAACAGCACTGAAGGAGTGGCTGGAGTAAAAACAAACAAACAAAAAAGGTTCTTTTCCTGATTCTGCTGCTGATTTATTGTGTAAACATAGACAAATCCTTCACTGTAGCTGTTGCAGTTTCTTATGCACCCTCTCCTTTCCCTCCTGGATATGTCTCCTTTTGTCAGTTATTTGTGTGAACTAAATATCAACCAGTCAGGCAAAAGCTGGCAATATCTTCCTCCAGCAGTCTCAGGCAGACTTAAAATATTAATGCATTTTATAATGTACTTATTTTTCGTAGCTGTCAGTCGTCGCTACCAAGACAGGGAATTCCTTATAAATATTGAATGCTGCTGCAAGGCCTGCAAATAACATTCTAGAAATGCTTCTCTCGAGCTCCCCACTGACTGAAAACTGCTGAAAATCGTGCTAATTTTAGTAAACGGCGTGGAAATCCGAGTTGCGTAACTGTTTGTGGGATCCTCTAATGAATCCAGAGTTTGGGTGGTGGGGTTTGAATTTAAGCAGCGCCT